>JAOTQK010000012.1:2977760-2991397 GCA_025642025.1 Rhododendron ferrugineum
GAGAGCAGAAGTGCGTCGTATTTTAAAGAATCGTGTAACTAATTAAGGGCAAGACGTACGTACGAACGACTGACTAAAAATTCAAAAAAGTGGACAAAAAGCTAATTAATTAAGAAAGAAGATCAATAAATAAACATGAAAAAGTCAATTTGGCTTTTCTGAAAATTAGTGTTGTTGCAAACATAGAGAGAGAGAGAGAGAGAGACGGGAAAATCAGAGGAAGACAGGGAATGCGCCAATGCGGGCTAAGAGAGAGAAAGTGGTGTTGGGCCATTTTTAATTCTGACCTATATTGAACCCACTCTCAATCCATCACACAAAATGAGCGAATTGGGTTGAGTTATAAGTGAGTGGGTTTGGACGGGTTAAGAAATATGGGTTTGGATTGCCACCTCTAATGATTATATTCTACCATACCTCTCCACCTTCAAATTCTCAATCACTTGCATCCAAGAGATGCTACATACACTACCATCCATCTACTACATCATCCACTACATTTTTTGTGAGGCTCACTCTGGGTCCCAAAAAAATACAGAAAAATGTCCATAAATTTTAGAATAATATTTTATGTGGCCCTGTAAAAAATCAGCTCCAACGGATATCGGTAAATATTATTTCTTGATTTGTAGGGAAAAAATTGTTCAACTGCACAGTTTCGCCCCTAGGGCCCCACGAATCAAGAAATAATACTTTCCGATATTTGTTGGAGCTGATTTTTTACAAGGCCCCATAATATATTATTTTAAAATTTTTGAACATTTTTCTGTATTTTTTTGGGACCCGCGGTGGGCCCTACAAAACATGTAGTAAATAGTGTAGTGGTTGGATGTAGTGTATCTAGACTTTTTCCTTCCATTAAACTGTTCTTCTATACTTTCTTCCACACTCTCCCCCACCTAAAAACACTATCATATCCCTCACAATCTGCCTCTGAGAATCTATACTCTTCTGCAAAAACTATCGACTCCCCGCCATTAATTTCTGGCCTTTCTACACCCCCACCACCGATCTCCACCTCACCACAGCGGCCATTATCACCCATCTCAGAGCAAATGTTAATTTCGTCACCAAATTGAGTGTCGATGATTTTTCCAGGTGAGCTCAAATTGGATGTCTGTGAATCCCCTCCTCTGTTTTCAATGACCGTTTCGCCTCCTAACCGGACTTGTTTCACAATGTCGGGTCTTCATCCTTGTTTGTTAAATGGAAACACTGGCACAAAACCATCTTCAATATTGAAGTCCCACCCACTAATCTATATAATAAGGAAGCTCAATTTTCAAATCTTATATCCTACATAAATTCAACGGTTTAGCTTTATCTCATCTACATAAATCTCCACTCTTTATTCTACATTCCTTTTAAGTTTTCCATGTTTTGCTGATATGGGAGAAGACTAAATATACCAAAGAAATTCTTTCATACCCGGCCACACCATAATGCACTAATTACGAAAAAATAAAAGTCTAATCCTGTTTCATATCCGGCTACACTACAAAGTGTATAAATCAGTTTCGTAGCGCAGGGATGGTCAATAGTTTCGTAATTTATTTTAGTTGTGTTCAAAACGCGTTGTGTTGTGCGTTCAGGCACGGGGAAACCCTAGTTCTTCACTGTTTCGTAACTAGGAATCCTTTAGGGAAAATTTAAAAAATGGCACCTGAACTTTAACTCAAATGTCCCATAAACACCTAAACTTTACTATATTTCAATTAAGCACATGTACTATAAAAACCTCCTAATTTAGGCACCTGCCGTTACATTCCATCCAAATTGTGACAAATTGTGATGACGTGGCATTGTTCTTCCGTTAAGTACCCCTTTGGCACACACTCGCAGCCCAAAAAATTATAGAGAATCACAACCTCTCTTGCCCTTACCTTTTCTTCTCCTGTGAAAACCCACCACTGTCGACACCCCTAGCTCCGGCTCCCTTCTTCTCCGACGAGCGGCGAACCGCTCCAGCGATTTCCCCATGACCAGCTCTCTCTCTCCACGGTAATCCTTCTTTCCCCCTCTTGGTCTCTCCCTCTCTCACGGCTTAAACGAAAAAAGAAATGGAATTGGAGCACGCATGGCAGCCATGGCCGCCGACCCGCCGCGGTCCATCACCGTCCACCACCAACACTGACCACTTCTCTCTCCCCGACCCCTTCAATTTCTGCGAATAGTAGCCCTTTATCATGGCATTCCAAGTAGCACTACTCCTCACAGCAATTTCATCAAACACTCAGCGCGCGAAACCCACGTCCCGATTACTCGCATAGAAATGAACAGCAGTGGTTCCCACAATTACATTACATAAAAACCCATTTTTGATCACCCGAGCGTGCCCTTGTTTCCCTTCTAACAACGCCGGAACCGCGGTGCAAGACCGAGCGCAGGCACCGAGCATGAACACTCAAGTGGAATCGTCGAACGAGAATGCAAATTTCGAGACCCAGTTGGAGAAGAGATGGATTGAGTCTCTGGTGATCAGGTTGTTGAAGAGGTAGAGATTTGGAGGGTCGAAGTGGCTAATGATTAGATGGGCATGAGTAGTGGCGGAGACACAGTGGTTTGCGGGAGAAGAGGGTTTTGATTGTCTACAACTTTTGGGGTTGCTTTTGTGTGCCAATGGAATATTTAACAGAGAAAAAAGGCCACGTCACCACAAATTGGACGGATATAATGGCAGGTGTGTAAATTATGGGGTCTTTATAGTACATGCGCTTAATTGAAATATAATAAAATTTAGGTGTTTATAGGACATTTGAGTTAAAGTTTAGGTGTCATTTTGAAATTTTTCCAATCCTTTATATATCATCTTTCCTGTTGGTGATTTCAACACTATCATTGGAAGGTAGTGGAAAGGATGATAAAGAAACCAATTATCGATTGAGTTGCAGCAATAACGAAAGGCAAATAAACAACTGAGACTATTCAGGGCATTTTTGGGGTAAGTTTTGTACCTACATTACTTTTTACCAAAAGAGAAAAAATACTACCACCGTTATAAACATTTTTTTTTTTGAACGGCAAAAAAAGGAATTTTATTGATCCCAATGATGTAGTACAACAAGATTTAGGGTAAGAAAAGATAGCATCACAACGTGTGAGTAACATCCCAACAAGGTTGGCACCCTACCCGACGACAATCATATGCTATTCTTACCCAAGGATTGACAAGAGATCAACCCCAGCGAATTACAATATAAACCTCATCAAAACCGTTACAAAAATATTGCCCGGCACGCAAACAAAAACTTAAAAAATAATTGCATTTGTTGTCAAAAGAAATTCGAACTTTTTTCCTCAAGTTACCAAATGTAAGTAAGTTCTTTCAATTTTATGGAAGGAACTTCGAATTTTTTTGGGACAAAAATGCAGTCCGATTTTGATGTCAAAGTTTTGGTCACCAAGTTTGAGGATAAATGAATTTTACACTCTCTCTGATCGGTTAAAGCAGTTGAGTCTAGGTTGTTCAAATGGAAACCAACCTCCTATTTTATGTTTTAACCAGTCTGAATGAACATAAAATTAGTACACTTATAGGTGACATATATAAGGTGAAGCCACTGCACCCTTTTAAAACAATGCAATTTCAATTCTATTTTATTTTGGAGTGAGTATGGCAGTTGGCCTTGTTGTCGTGAACCAACAGTACTTGTGCTGTGAAATTGTGGAATCAAATTCTATGAAAATGAGTATGATATTCATTGTATTTGGGTAACCATTGTGGGCCCCACTGTGCATGCATTGTATTAATCTGAACCGTTCATCTTGTAGGGCCTGCAAAATAGCATATCTACGCAAAAAAATCAGTTTGATTGAACATCGATACCTATATCAAAAATTAAATTTTGGTTTTTAAAAATAAACGGTCATGGACAATTTAACTTTAAAAAAACTAGTGACAGAATTCGGAAGTCCGTTTTATAAACTAAAATTTAATTTTTGATATAGCTATTGATGTATGATCAAGCTGACTTTTTGGCAATAATATATTATTTTGAAGGTCTTACAAGATGAATGGTTCATATTAATTACTGTACTGAACTCTTGGTAGGGACCACAATGAATGTTGGCATAAATCCCATAGTATCCGCCTCATCGGGATAGAACTTATATATATTCAATACAATATCTTGTGTGTTTGAGGGGGGAAGGAAAGAGAGAAAGAGTTGGAGTTTTAATGTAGACAAGAGAGAGAGAGATTGTTGTTAATCTAGCAAATAAAATGGGAATGTACTCCCTCCGTCCCATTTTATTTGCTCATGATTCCATTTTGAGTCGTCTCAATGTATTTAAATCATTTCTAAAAATAACCACCAAAATTGAGCAAAACTTCCAATTTTACTCATTAGTACTCCGTATTTGAATTGAAGTAAATACTCAAGTTTAACTTTGGGGTAATTGTGAAAATCTCAGGTACTTTCCGACTTTGACTTTTCAAAGAGACGAATCCCCTCCAAGCAAACAAAATAGGACGAAAGGAGTAGGAATCATGTCCTAATTAAACTTTCCTTTCATTGAGGAGATTACGTACTATGTATTGTCACTTGTTGTGAACAAACAAATTCCTTCTCAAACTCCATCAAAATTCTACATTAGTAAGTACCATCTATTAAAACAATTTTCTGTTTAACTAATGACAAACCCGTGACAGGATGCGTACGTGATGTTCCCCTAGAGAATTGTTATTAGTTAGTTAGATAAAGCAATGTATTAGTATTATAAATCATGTCTCCATACTACCACAAATTACAAAGTAAACCATTAATTTAAGAAACCAACCTCGCATCTATATGATTCTGAAAAGAGTAACAGACAAAGGAAATAATATCATGGCATCTACGCTTTTCTATAACTCAGGTGTTCGCTACGATTTACGCCCACAAAAAGCAAGAATCTATTTTCAATCCGAACCAAAAGAGGATTATTATTATTATTATTATTTTATTATTGTAATAGAAAGCTTGAATTATTGAACCAAGGAGGGCCACTCCATTGCGACTTTAGAGTTGGAACGTTGTAGCCAAGTTGCTAATTAATTAGTTTTTAATTAAGCTTTATTTAACATGACACGTGAATCCCATGTGAAGAGGGTCCTCCAAGTTGCTATCTACTACTATATGTTTGGGATACATACTTCGAGAGTTTTTATAGCTCGGTTGTTCTGGCTGACTTACGTGACTTTAGGGGTGTAAACGAGCCGAGCTGAACCGAGCTTCAGCGAACTCGTGCTTGGCTCATTTACTAAACAAGCAAACAACTCGAGCTCAAGTTTGGCTCGAGCCTTAACGAATCGAGCTTAGTCATTTATTAAACGAGCCTTTTAATCGAGTCGAGCCTCTCTTAACGAGCCGAGCTTTATTTGTCGAACGAGCCGAGCTCCACTAGGCTCATTTAGTAAACGAGCCGAAAATCCGAGCTCGAGCTCGGCTCTTTTACTAAACGTGCTCGGTTCGTTTATAGCCCTACGTGACTTCAACTAATTCTGGAGTACCAATCTTACTATCCACTTACCGAGGTCTCAATTAAAGCCAAAACAAAGTTATGTATGAAATGGCCTCAAATGAGTTGTTAGGCCCCGTTCTGCTAAGATTCTTATTTTTTAAGTATTTATTTTTCGCTTTACGAGCCATGTCATTGTCACACAATACATCACATTTAATCCTAAAAAAAAGTATTTACTTGAAACATAAGTACTACCTTATTCGGTTTGGATTTTGAGCGAGGTTTTTAAGAGTAATGAGTGGAGAGAGATAGGTAGATAGAATTTATTGGGGACCGTGCGCAGAAATTGTAAAACCCTCAAACGAACAAACTTCCCTTAGCGAAACGGGAGCTTAGCAACAAAGAGATTTCGAATCTGATACCTCAAAAGGGGGAAAAAAAAAAAACCCCTAAACCCCAAGTCTTGACAACCCAGCCAATTCTTTGAGATTACATGCTTTCAGTGCATGTTAGTAGATGTTATGGGAATTTGGCCAAATGAGATCAACTAGTACTTTGATTTTGATTATACTATCCATTACGGTGCATTTTACACGTCCACCTGGAAGAGAATTGTGCTCTGTATATTGGAAACATTCTGGGGTAAGTTAAAAAGATATTTATATGGACTTTTATTGCAAAGAATTGTGATCATTTCATGGACTTTTGGCCAATTCTCTGAAGATTTCGATATAGCAAGCAGGTGAATGTCATCACAGCTGTAAAAATCCAAAAATTTTGAAGTCCCGAGTGGAAACAAATGAAGTAGGAACAAATCGTTTTCAGAAGAAAGAAAGTGGGGCCATGGGTAGTGTCGGCTGTGAAGCCAGAAATTGTTGGTGGCACCAGTCGCCGTCCGGGTCACCGGCCGTCGGGATGCATGGAAGAGAGTTTCATTTCAAATGACTGAGTATATCCCGTCTGGACGCGTCAAGTTTGCACGACAGAGGCGACGCATTAGACCCATTTTATGTTCCACAAATAGTTTTTTAGGGTTAGATCGAACATCAAATTTTGAGTGAGAGCGAGGCTCCTATATTTTTTTAATCGACAAATTTTTTTGAATTAATCTTTGGAAAGGATTACAAAGATATCTTGAGAAAGTGAACCTGTATGCGTACTCTACTGATTCAATAGTATTGAATTGTCGCGGCTTCCCATGAGTGTGTGTGATTTCTCTTATCCATAACATTTCAAGATCCGGAGGATTTGTTGGGTATCGAACACGTTGTTCCATTTGATGATCTGGGCCATTCGTTTCTTCAAAACTCGATGGACTTTTATTGTCCATATATGTAAAAAATCAAGTTGAACGAATATTGATTTATTAATTAGAGGTCCATTTCTTCTCGTCATAAAATTAAACTACTTCATTGACGAAGTGAGTAAAGAAATCTAATATATACACACTTAATTAGATCCTTGCACTAAACCATTAACAATGATAATTAAATGATTTATAGATTTATAGATTTTCTGCTTGCCAGTTCACATGAATGACTCCAACAGGCATTATTATTATTTAATAATATCACTCTAGGATTATGGAAGTTCAAACTAAAACTTCCAATAATTCTCAATAATTGCTACACTACTAAGAGGGTGTTTGGCTGGCTATTTTTTGCCTTCTCATTATCTCATTTTCAGCTTCTGTCTGTTTGGCAGGCGCAAAGCAAAACTCATGTTGGCAGAATAGGTTTTCCAATTTCATGTTTAGAGAAGAGAAGTGAGATAGAGGGTTAGGAGGAGCTTTTCGCATTCTCTTTGAGCAGGTTTGCATAAAGACCATATTACCCTCCCTGATTTCAGATAGAGTAGGCTCTCAAACACCCTCTAAGTTTTTCTAGATCAAGCAAGCTGTCAGTGTCTTTGGTTTTTCGCCTAAGTTATAAGAAACATGGGCTTAATCGACAGACAAATTAACTTCATTAGGAAGAGGTGCAATAGTACTATGATGAATCACTGGCTGTTCTTTTTTAAATGAGTCTATTTCTTAATTACCACTTCAACTCTTATGTAGAAAGAGGTGCAATAGTACTATGATGAATCACACAGAAGAAACAAAATTAAGGACTAAGAAACTTCAGAAATATACATGCACCGAGATTTATGTGGTTTGACTAACTACCGATGGAAGATACACAAAAGAAATTCACTATATATGAATGTATGTAGGGAGTATAATTGAGGGAAAAAAGAATTAATCAACCTTTGAAAAGGATCACAAAGACGGAAAGGACCCTCAGAATATGGTATCACAACGAAAAACGAGAATCCCAACAGAATTGGCACCAACTCTAACAGTAATCACCTGCCACCCGAGGCCCAAGAGCAAGAACAACACAGGTGGTAAGAAGCCAACCGAACAGGACACGAATCAAACTTGGAATACAACTGAAAACCATGCCCCAACCCAGTGGCCATAAAATCTCGCTATTGTTCATTGATTTGGTTGAGCAGGTCGCAGACAGCTTATAAAAATGTTGAAAAATAGGACCTTTGGGATAGGCATGGAAGCCTGGAAGGTGAATCTTTAACCGAGCTAGTTTTTGAAAAAAATTCAAAGAAGATGGGAATAAATTCTTTTCAGAGATTAATAAAATTTCTTTTGCCGAGCAAAAAAAGAAGATAGGAATAAATCAGAAGAAAATGAAAATAATGTTATCCTAGAAGAAAAATGACATTTACTCTCAGACATGGAGATAAATGGAAAGACATATGCTCAATGGGTATCCATTTTTTGTGCATTTGCTGATCTTGTGCTTCTGCAGTGAATGCAAATCCATGGGTGACTAGTTTGAGCACATGTAATAAAACTAGGTCAGTATATATAGCTAGTAGCTAGCATTCCATTATTTTTTTTTTATATTTGCAAAAAAAAGAATTTTATTAACTCAAAACACACGAATTATGATGATGGACATTGGCTTCACAACATTCCTGCAAGGAAAGTATATATATCCCAAAAAAAGATGGCATATAAAACTAAACAAAAAAGAGAAGAGCCAAAAATCGAGAAGGAAAAGTTGGCAAGATGACAACGAAAAACAACTAGCGCCAAGCGAAAAACGAACACCAAGAACACCTCTTTATTACTCACATTTTTAGGTTTTCAAGTATCCCTAATTAAGATGAAGCCACTCCACCTACCATACAAGATAATGGATCAAAAACCATAATTCATCAATGATTCAGTAAGTCTTTGTTTCTTTTTCAAAGATTAATAATAATAAAATTCGCCGTTCAAATAATAATAAAAAAAACAATGATTCAGTGTAGAGCATATATTATACAATTAAACATGATTAAAGACAACGTACAACTCTGTATACATAGTTGGATGTGTGTAAAAGAAATCATATTTTATGTTGATGATTGAAGTGTTAGAAAACAAATAGCAGACACAAAGATTAAGCAATGTGTAGGTTAGAGAATTATTGATCATTCAAAAGAAAAACAATCTTTTTTATTTTAACACACAAGATTTAAGCAACACGAAAGAAAAGAAGCTTAATTTACATATATAGCATTTGAGATTGGTCTCCTTTCTCTCCTGCACACTTCTGAACTGAAGCCTTGAAGATTGATGATGATCTCTCTCTCTCTCTCTCTCTCTCTCTCTCTCTCTCTCTCTCTCTCTCTCTCAATAAGGAGGGCGGGCATGAGTCCACGCATAGGGATCATGACTAATTTGAGCACCATTAGGCAATAGATTTGGTGGCATATTGTACATAGGAAAAGGAGAGAGATCAGGCAGGCGATGCTCCGGTTGTCCCCCGTTACTTTCGATAACGGGGGATGAATTTCCTGCTGCAGCGCCGGGCAATTGCGCCTGATCATCGTCCTCTTCTAGAGGCAATCTCTCGTAGGTTGCGTTAGTAAAAGTGGTGGCGATGACCATCACTGGCCCTGCCGCCACAAGCGATCCGACCACGCTTCCTCCCACCACCTGTCCCTGCCCACCGGCCAGGTACACCGTCAGGCCGGTGGAACCAGGCGGGGATGGTCCTGGCAAAAAAGTACCAATCAAGGATAGAATCTCAAACCTTCCGTGAAGCGCTACCACAGCGCCTGGAGCAGCTGGCTGCCTCAGCGTCACGTTGGCAACCGAGCCAGTTCCACTGAGCACGCACACCCCTCTTTGACGCCTCCGGGCGAATTGAGCTATGCTCTCTGCTACGTCGGTACCTCCGGCTACTTCCATGACATGACTACGGAGCGCGTTAGGGCTATCCCTAGTCATGAAAACCGGCGGTTTCGGCTTGTTTTTCGACCCGGGAGGGCGGCCCCTAGGTCTGCGAGTCCCAACCTCAACCGCGCCTTCTTTAGGCTCGTCTCCGTCTCTATCTTCCTCTTCGTCACCATGACCAGAATTTAGCGCGCTTCCTTCATTCAGCGATATCTCTAGATCGCGCTTGTTGAGCATGGTTGAGCTAGTCGCCGCCGGCTCTACACCAGGCAGGCCTGGCTGGCCTCCGGTCCACCACCGGTTAGCCAGACTTGCCAATTCAAACAACACTTCTAGAAATAGAGAGTTAGAGCTTGTTCTGGGTCTTTGGTTCTTTGATTTAGTGAGAGAGTAGATCGATCTGAATTTGAAGAGAGTTGGGAATGATGAGAGAGAAGAGAATTAGATGCAGTAGCTAGTGTTTGGCTGTTGTCATTTTTGGAGGAATCAAGTGGAGAGAGAGAGAGAGAGAGAGAGAGAGAGAGAGAGAGAGAGAGAGAAGGGGGTTGAAGAAGATATACCAAAAAAAATAAAGGGGGAACGAAGACACACGAAAATGGAAGAAAGAACAGATGCAAAAGAAACCTTGTGAATGGAATCAAGCACAAAGAGAGATGGAATAAATAAAGCACTGATCAATCCGATTTCGCTAATTAGATATGAGAAAATTAATAAATGTTTGTCGCATGTTCGGATTTCACGGAGGTCAAACATTCTAAATTTCGGGACGATCAGAGGATTTGTTCGGTCATTAACTTCATGGTGAAAATAGTTAAGTTGCACGCAAACTGGCCCGAACATCCGGTTTTCAAGTTAAAAAAATAAGGAAAATGATGGCCCAGGACATGTTTTGATAATTAATACCCGCCAAGGACATTTTCATCATTAACAAATGTTCTCAACATGTCCTTGGCGGGTATTATTTATCAAAATACGTCATTGGCCATCATTTTCCCAAAAAAATACTTGTACTACTGGTATTAATATGTGTATGAAAGATAGTCCAAAAGTGTTGCTAGATGGTCTGGATTTTAATGACACTTTTTCGAAAAAGTTTTATTAACGTCCAGACCACGTCCAGAACACTTTTGATAGGTTGTCATTGGCTTTGTAAAAAATTATTCATGACTCCGCCGTTACAAAAATTTCCTCTATGTGTATATGTGTGTGTCTTTACCTCTAAAAGAAAAACAGGACTAACCAAGCATTCTATTGAATTTCCCTTGTACTAAATTACTCCCTCTCTCCAGAGAGAAATTTTTTAGTGCCGGGTGGGTACGTACCACGTCACCCAGCTGACGTGCCGGGGCGGAGGTATATAGGGGCTTAGGAAGGTCCCGGCTTCCCGAGCGTTCGACTTTTAAATTTTTTATTTTATATATACTTGATTTTAAGTATTATTAATAATTATTCGTGCATAGTTACTTATAATCTTAATAATTTACTTCAGTTTGATAAAAAATTGGTTATTTTACATTCTCATTTTTCAATTTCTTTTATAAATAAAAAATAAGCACGTGGCAATTGAAATAACCTAAAGAATCAATCTAATGTACAAATGTAATAAACTAAAAAGCAAAAACTTTATGATATAATAATTATAAGTTCCAATAAAAAATATATGTCTGTTAAGCCGGCTCCCCATTAATAAAATGCTGATTCCGCCACTGCTGACGTGGTGCTTGAATTGGCACATCCGAGCCGTCCAAAAATATATTGGACAGCCCAAATTAAAACACTCTTTCTCCTTTCACCCCACACGCTCTCTCCTCTTTCTCTCTCATTTTTTTCTCTCCAAATCCGAGCCGTATAAAACCGAAATGAACGGCTCGGATGCACTGAGCGGACACCACATGATACCCACTCGGCACTGAAAACTCTCTCGATCTCTCTCTCTCTCTCGATCTCTCTCGATCTCTCCATTTGGTGGGAATTAGGGTTATGGTTTTGGTGGGTGCGCTTGGGAAAGGGAAGGAGGCACGTCGCTGTCTCGAGACCCGACAAATTAAAGGGAGAGCTTTGACCCAACCTTTGAGAGATTGAAAGTGACTGACTGAGGGAGAATTATTCAGTGCCACCGTCTTCTAAGAATATCCCGATTCTTTTTTTGACCACATATTTTTATCTCCGCCCGCACAAATGATAATCTTTTAAATTATTCGGCGGTCGGTCTACTTACGTGCACCTAACTAATTTTTGGGACCGAATACATCGTCAACTATCGGTGTCCCATTTAAGACTTGATAGCTCCATATAGACTGACAGCATAAAAGTCGATAGTATTTGGGAGATTTTGGACCTAACTAACATCTTATCCTCTGCATCGGTGGTGATCCATCGAGAGGAGAGTGTGTGAGATGGACGGGTGAGAAAGAGAGGTGATCGTGGGGGTAGGGCCGGCATCGGTGGGGGCTCCGGTGGTGGTGGTGCTGCGTCTATAAGGCTCCGGTGGTGGTCGATCAGTGGTAGTGAGGGGCGGCGTTGATGGAGGGATGGCGTGATGGTGGGAAGGAGGGGGTATAAAACAAACTTTACCAAGTTGTTCAAGGATCCAGATCCTCTACCATCTATTTTAGGGATTTCACCGTTTAGCTTGTCCATTTGTGGGCTCTTTCCGAAGAACATTATACATTTGAAATTTGGAAAGGAGGGGGTATAAACAACATTTACCAAGTTGTTCAAGGATGCAAATCCTCTCCTGTCTATTTTAGGGATTTCACCGTTTAGCTTGTCCATTTGTTGGCTCTTTCTGAAGAAAATTATTTATTGCTCTTGGAGTTTCACGTTAAGGTCTCTATGGAGTCCGGCTCCTCTCCAATCCTATTTCTAACTTGACACGTGACCACTATTAAAATCTTACGATTGAAATCACTCTTGCGCATGGTATCCTCCTTATCTTGGTTGAAACACGCGATAACCTCTCCCTCTTCTTCCTTACTGGCGACCGGCCATTCCCCATTCCCTTCCCTTTTGTGTCTCCGCCGACAAGCCGCTACCATCTTCGATCAAACCAACAATTGCCACCTTTCTTCCCCTTCTCGTTGCCCATCTTGCATCCACTTTGCTCCCATCCTTGCCATGCCCTCTTGACACCACCGCATGATCACCATCAAACCCACTAAATTGACATTGAATGGAATTTTTGGTTTCAAATTTTCAATTACCGCACACAGTCTTGTTAGTTACTTCAATAACTGGGTTGAATATTGCTATTAATTGTTGGGAGTGAGAAAATGGAGGGGCAAAGAGAAAGAGAAAGTTTTTTGTGCATTCAATCACTTGGGCTTTTAATGTGGTGAATATATTGGCTGTTGAATTTGAATTGGAGGATTCTCCAATTATTGAAAAATTGGAGAGGAGCCCAACTCGTCTCTATGGGCCTTCTTATCTGTTTTAAATGATGAACATCACTCACTTTTTGGATTTTATTGAGACCATCAACTATGCCGCGCATTGATTCTCATGTTGAATGAATACCTAAAATATAGTTCCAAAACACATTTATCTTGAAAAAAAAAACGTTTGTATCAAACATATCTCTTTCAAGATAATTCTGTATCGAATCAATCGATGATTGTTGATTGATATCAGATCAATATGAATTTCAACTTGGTTTTGATGGGTTTGTGCAAATTGAATACTGTTGATGATACATTATGGAAACTTTATATCCATCTCAAAGCCAATTTGCAATAAGTGAAGAGGGCTCAATTGTTATTCAGTGAATATCACTCATTCTACTTCCATTCTGCGTTTGGAAAGCATTTCAAGGTTAATTGTTCCGTTTCTGGGGTCGTTGCTTGTTCTCTGATCGAGTAGTCGAGTAACCAAGTAATGTGAGACTATATTTCTGTTTACACCCGTTTTTGGCACCCAGTCCAAGGCTAGCGTTGGACGGCCATTTGATTAAAATTTAATCAAATTGGGC
>JAOTQK010000012.1:2999263-3028671 GCA_025642025.1 Rhododendron ferrugineum
TTTTATTATTACGACATAATAAAATTATTCTACGTTGTTACTTTCTTTCCTACACGGTTAGGAAATTATTAAGTCCTTGCTCGTAGAGGCAAAACCACGGACCTTCACTGCAATCCAGCCCTTAGGTTGCAACACTATCGCCCTCATAGATCTAGAAGTCAAAACAGGGACGCCCAGTCCTTCACGTTGGACGCCGACAAGTCCTGGCACGCCCGCTCAGTCTTTGAGCCACTTCGCGCGCGAACAATTTCCTTAACCGTTGATCACGAAAGCAGACCCGCAAGAGATAAATGGCCAAAACCAAACGCTCTAGGCCCTTTTTTATGGTTGGAGCTCGATCCCTTCCCTTCTTTAAAATATCTAAATCATATCTGAACAGAACGAAGAGAAAAAGATCGATCCCACAGGGCTTAATTAATTAGATGATTTGGGATGACCAACACAATCAAACATCTTTAACGTTGTCAAAATTTAATACGTTATCCTCCACAATTAATTCTGGTACGATTTAAAAATGCTTCTCTCCCCTCCATTTTACTCGATCGACCAGTACTGTTGCTTCGATCAGAATCTTTGCAGTTTTTGCAAAAGTTGAACAAATCTAATTTCGAATCTGTGTAGGTTTATTTGCCCAAATGATTAAAACCATTAATCTTATGGACCTGATTAAAAGCTTAATCATGTCAAAAATCACGTTCTACGGTTGTCGGTCGATCAACGGTAGATTTAAATCTTGGAAATAAATGGATTGCAATCTAATATAGAGTATGAGTTGTATTTGTTGGCTTTGCTAATGTAAATCTTGTTTATGATATAACTGAGGAAAGTGATTTTGGCACTCCACATTTAGCCATTGGCACTCCACTTTTTGTCTTTATCCTATGTGAAATTACCAAATTATCCTTTCTTTTGTTAGTTTTAACCACTTTCAAGGGTAATTTGGTAATTTTAAATAGGAAAAAAGACAAAATATGGAGTGCCAAAATCAATTCTATAATTAACTCAATCAATATGATTTTTATACTGGTATATAATTGATCTTCTAAGAAAGTCCAGTGATTTGGCCAAGCTATTCCCAAAAAGTAGCCATGAATAGTGACGCTTGGCCAAAAAAAATGCAATGTTGGTGCATTTCCATTTGCGCGCAATCTCTATTATAAAACAGAAAGATGTGGGGACAAATTGTTGGAACAACTTAGATTTATTTGATCCAAAGGCTGTAGTGCATCCTCCCACTTTCCGGTTAAGTACCCATGGTTTTCACCTAAATCACACAATTGTCATTCCCTTCCAACCGGAATGCGTAGTGCCGTAGGCACGGGTTAACACTAGTGTCATATATTTCAACAATTTTCGTTATATCTCATTTTCAACTAACTTCCATCAACAAGACAACAACCAATCAAATTCTGCCCTTAAAAAATTAGACCGTCGAGCTAATTGACCGTTGAAAACCTAATCTAATTTTCCTTAGTATCTGTTGGGCTAATCTTAATTTCTAAATGGGTCCAAATGAAAACCCTTGCTTTGTTAGGTTTGGGTCTTGAAGGAGATTTTGGGTAACGAGTGAAGAGATAAGTAGATAAATGAGAATAATAATCGAAAAGAATCTTATTGGAAACCGTAGGCAGAAAGAGGGATTGATTTTAGAGACCGAAAGAGAACACTGCTTGCTCTATGCCCACACTGTTGAAAGCAAAATGGGAAAAATAGGTCCATTTTGTTGTATTGCAAATAAGGAAATCTTCCACCGAAACTGGTACGTTATTTGTTAACACATCCGCACAACGATTAGTTTCGCGGTAAATGTGAAAATATCTATCAGACCGTTTCATTCAGTTGTTGTCCGCACCGAAGAGAGGGGCAACTTGCGGGCCCAAACCACGACATTTTTAGTACTTATTGCGGAACAAAACGAAGAGAAAGTCCAAAAAGACCAGCGGCTCAGCAATGTACTTGGAAGTATAAATGATAACTACTCTCTCGTCTCCCACCAGTTTATTGGACCACTTTGGCCAAACCTAATTTCCCATAAAGCTATACTGTTATAGGGACCGATCGGTCTCCTACCGAAATCGTACCGAAGACCGTGCCGGGTCGTTTTTTGCCACCGGACAGCCGATCCGAATCGTCCAAAAATTCTTTAAAAAAAACCCGAGGGGACTAGCGCAAGAATCAACAGTATCTGATGTGTGTAGGGTGTTTGATCCAAACACCATATTTTTCGTTTATATTCAGGCTCAAATCGGCCGTCCGATAGCCGGAAACGGCCCGGCATGACCATCGGTACGATTTCGATAGGGGACCGATCGGTCCCTATAGCAGGACTCCCTAATTTCAAGTAAAGGATGTACACACATAAATCATGATGATGATGTCAATATATCATGCATGTGAACGTAAGTAGTGGCTTGTTGTCTCTAAGTATTAGTCGAAATACACGTAAACTGGTCAGAATATCTGAGTTATAATAATAAAAAAAAGAATTAGATAGCTGCTTGTTTTATATCTATGATTTAATTTATTCTTAAATTAATAAGACGTACCAATCAATTGGATGCTTGGGTAGGCGTCTACCCATCATCCTCAACTTCGTTTGTTTAATTGGTTCAACAACAATCCATCTCCCATTATTTATCCACACATACACACATATATAATATAGACACACACACACATCTTCCCTTACGTCGCCAGAGGGCATGTGCGCATACCTAGACTAATTATGGGGAACCAAAAACCAACCATCCACTTGAAATCGGAGTAAATGCTCTGTATGGACTGACGCCAAAGAAGTTGATAGCACCTGAGAAGTTTCGAACCTGAGAACTTAGGAGGGAGCAAACCGCTAAGTGCCTTGATCACTTGGCGTTACCCCTTGGAGTTCGGCGCACAGATGACTTGCACAAATCATGCACAAGCAATTTTAGTGGGGCCCACATTAGGTTCCTCAACGATGCTCCAAATTGTTCATATTTTTTTAAAAATATTTCTTTAAAAACTCAACTCAATTGGATATCGATAAGGGCTCTTGCTAATATCTTTTCCTTTTCCGGATCATAGGATGTTAGTATGTTAATAATCAAGGACGGAACCAGGATTTTGTAAACGCGGAAGTCGAACTATGAACATTAACATTTTGAAATTTCAAGGTTCCGGAATTACGAACAATATTTTGGTTTGGATTTTGATGGAGGTTTTTGGGGTAATGACTGGAAAGAAATAGAAAAAGAAATGAAATTAATATATAGTTGAAGAAAAACTTTTGGAAAACCATGCGCAAAGAGATGGGTTAAGTTTTGGGACCCAAAACAAGCACATTCTTAATGCATTTAAATGTCTAAATAACTAAATAACACCCATTACAAAACACAATAATAAGTGCTCTTAATAAACAAAAAATAACTAATATTGATATTGATATTGAAAAAAAACCAAAAAAACCCCGAAACTACGTGGGAGCCCCATATGCCCTAAGGTAGTTATATCTTATCTCCTGGCCATTGAAGTCGATTAATACCTTAAGCTTTAAAAGTGTGTCACACGATCATTGGGCCAAATCCCAATGTCGTAAGCAATGACGGAATCAGGATTTTACCATAGCAGTAGCGAAATGTATACTAAAAAAATCTAATAGTGGCGAGACTATATAAGTTGGGCATAATTTTTTTTTTACATGTTATAATTGCATTTTCTAAAATTCTTGT
The DNA here is from genome assembly GCA_025642025.1 of Rhododendron ferrugineum. Lineage (NCBI taxonomy): Eukaryota > Viridiplantae > Streptophyta > Magnoliopsida > Ericales > Ericaceae > Rhododendron > Rhododendron ferrugineum. Next base: position 3,002,971 of record JAOTQK010000012.1, read on the forward strand.
CGTGGCGGTTGCCGTCACTAGACTCCCTGATCCCATCCTTGGTCATAAGTGATACCAGATTAAACTGTTTTTCTACTTGAACTCTTGAAAATAATGTGTTAATCAAATGAGCGATTCGAATAATCTGTGTAAAACTTACGATAGACTCTACAAAAATTGTGGTCTGTGTGCATAGCAAATCTGTTTGGTTAATTGGTTGAACAACAATCCATCCCCCATGATATAGATGACCATATTTGTCCATCATATATTTGTCCATCATATATTTGTCCATATTTGCCCTTCTATATTTGTCAATTATATACTCCTATATATAAGTCTATATCTATCATTTCCCAGAAACCAAAGGCCGAGGCGCAATAGTATAGGTCAATAAATCCACATCGGTAACCACCGCCACCGCCATGTGCACGCTAGAGAAGCGCGGCGAGATCTTCTTCCTAACCCTAACCGCCGACGACGAGCACCGTCTCAACCCGGCCCTCATCGACTCGCTCCGGTCGGCCCTCCGCCAAGCCAAGGACCAGTCCACCCGCGGCTCGGCTTTGATCACCGCCGCCCGGGGCAAGTTCTTCTCCAACGGCTTCGACCTCGCGTGGGCCCAGTCCGCCGCCGCCGCCGATGCCGGCGGAGGATCCGCCCACGACCGGCTGCTCCACATGGTCGAGATGTTCAGGCCGGCGGTGGCGGACTTGATCGCGCTGCCGATGCCGACAATCGCCGCCGTGACGGGGCACGCGGCGGCGGCCGGGATGATGCTGGCGTTGAGCCACGATTACGTGTTGATGAGGAGCGATCGAGGCGTGCTGTATATGAGCGAGCTGGACTTAGGTAAAGTTTTAAATTACAAGAATGCTTTGGTGAGCAAATCTGAGTACCACAGTCAGAGTATCATATGACGTGTTGTCACTGTATATTATGTGACCCATTTGTTAGTGAAGCACATTCTACTGATGCAATTGTGACCGTGAAATACCCAAAATGTGGTACCGAGACATAGTCACTATGCTATTGTTCTTTAAATTAACGCACAAGCTTTTTTAGTCTTCCGATACTGTTTGACCCCGATGTACCGATGACAAATATCTTATGTGCACGGACCGGTTTACGGCGATTTAGGCGCTTTCAAAAAAATTCTGGCATATCTTCGAAGGGTCTTGCTAATGTCTGCCTAATAGGCATAGGATAGTGTGCAAGTAATGTCAAATAAGTTCGGATTTTAATATATATCACACAGATATTAATGTACTTCCACGGATATCTATACACTCTCATTTTATATATTATCGTCTGTCCTTGAGGTTGAGGGTAGCATTTTCCATTTTCAAAATTTAGATTGTTAAACTTCATTAATCAGTATCCTGTATCGGCACTAAATCTCTAAAGATGAGTTTCCAACAAGCTTGTAAACAGTAAGAAACAATTTCAGTGTACCTAAAAAAGATAACCAGTGAAGGAAAATCAATGAAGTGATGAGATTTTTTGGTGCAAGGCGATTTAGCGGACCGTAGAGTAAGTTTATTACCGCAATGCGATTTAATGTACTACTACTATAGAGTAAAATTTAGCTGACCCCAAGTGATTGGGACATAAGGCTCAGTTCGGTTTGGTTTGGTTTGGTTTACTATAGAGTGAAATTGTACTTGGAACTTGGAAGTGTAGAAATATGTAAGGGCAAAGTACTATTCGTGTCTGTTTGACAATGTGCTAAATTGAACAGGTATTCTGTAGATCTATCCCTACATATGCTGAGGTGAGTGAAAACTTTGGGTTATATATATAAGCTAGGTCCACTCCAAGAGTTTGAACAAATCCCCAATTGTTATGTGAAACTACAATTGCTGAAGCTGGACCACCTCTGTACCTTTTTATCCAAAGGATAACAGGACAAGTAAATGCCCCTGTGGCCCTGTGTACACCCAAATGTAGGGATATGATACGTGTACTCTGATATGCCTGATGGATGTGAGTATTTATGTAAGTGTTTTAATTTATCAAATGTCAACAAGACACAGACACGGCGCCTTGCCCGAGTGTTCCGCAGGCATTCTTGTATATTGGAGAGCTCGTGTAAACGGTGTAATAAAGGGGGAGGGTTGAACTATTCTCTAAAGATATTTGAAACAAGCATCCAACCTGTTTTATCTAACTTGTTGTATGGCGGATAATGAGCATTTTTACGCAATCTGAGCACTTATTTGCCGGCAGAGTTCTAGGGAGGGTTACAAACTTACAATCCATGCTTTCTTTTCATAATTTTAGGTTTCAACTCCTCTGTTCCTTCTTTGACACAGGGATGACGTTCCCTGACTACTTCACAGCGCTGGTGAGTTCAAAGGTGGGGTCGTCCGCAACTCGAAGGGACATTTTGTTGAAAGCGGCGAAAATGAGGGCGGCGGAGGCTGTGGCGATGGGGATCATCGACTCCGTGCACGATAGCGGGGAGGCAACGGTGGAGGCTGCCGTGCGCCTGGCGGAGGAGTTGGTTAAAAGGAAGTGGGACGGTGAGGTGTACGCCGATATACGAAAATCTTTGTACCCTGAGCTATGTGGCGTCCTGGGATTGGCCAGCAAGGGAGTAATAGCCTCGCCCCGGCTTTGAAATGTGAAATTGCTTTGTGTGCTAGAAAAGAATAAAAACATCTGTTGTAAACTTTTTGTCACAAAGTTTGTTTGTGACCTGGTTTGGTAAGTGCACTAATGGCATGAACTTTGAAGTTAAAATGATGGTACAAACTTTCCTCCAGCTTTGTTGGCCTGGAAACAGGACATGTTGTTTTGGAGTTGTTCACAGCGATTTCTTTTTGTCCTTTTTTATCTTTTGATATATCTCGGGTGTTTTTGAAAGCTTACGCACATTGATATTGACTAATCTTTGTTGGACCAATATCACTGTTCACTAGAAGGGGATTAAATCCAAGAAAAAAAAATCCTATATGGACCAACCCCACAAGAATTAATACTACGCCTAACACGTTCCCATCCAGTTGTACTTTCCTCCAGTTTTCAATTTCTTAAATCCATTTTGGGCTAAAAAATGACCGGAATCGTTCATTCTGTAAAATTTTTGGAATGATATTTGTCCGAGTTTGTGCACTTCGTCTGCTCACAACCTTAACCCAATACCAATCCTCTTATTTGCTTGTTGGCTAGTAAGTGGCATCAGAACCCACAGGTCGTTGGTTCAAGGATTGGTAAAGTGTCTGCATCAAACCTTAACCCAATGCTCTATTCCTGTAAACTTATTTTCCTTCTCCGTTTTGTGTGTTTTGTTCGTCTTTTCTGAATCGGCTTAGACTGCTTAACAAACAAGAGTCATAATTCTTCTAGCACAAAAGACATCCATAATTGAGCACAAAAGAAGGTACACAACTTTGACGGTCTATGTTCTTCCTGATTATCTCATCCCAAATAAGGGCTTAAGAATCAACACCTTGTCAAATTGAAATCAAGGAAGAATGAAATACAATTACAGCACAAAATAATGCACTAACTAACTAGAGAGAAAAGGTCAAGAATGCAAAGCTTAGCTGCCCGATCCATTTTGAACAGTCTGAATTTCATTACAGCTTCTTCAATATATCTAACTTGTCTTGGTCTTTTGGGTCTTCTTTTTCAGCTGCTTCTTAGTAATTGAGTTCTTCATCCCAAGGAAATATAGCAATGCACCAAAATATGCTATGCACTGTCAAGAAATGGAGATCCAGTTACCCGAAGTTGATTCTTGGAGCGAACAAGAAAGACAAGAAACCTAAGAAGCACGGATATCGACATAGGACGTTTTGATCACAGACACACGGAGTCGGTATTTTCTCAAAAAATAAGACATTGAAACATTGGGGTATGTCAAATCTACAAAAATTGAAGTGATAAGAAAGCAAATGAGATATGAAGCAAACCTGCAAAAACTCCTGTAGAAGTACGAAAAATTCTGGCTCACCGTACTTGTAGTTGAAGAAGTCATACAAAAGTGGGGTGGTATATGCCAAGTGGTATAGCTACACGTACAAAATGAGAAGGATAAAAAAAAAAGAAAATATAACGATGATTAGCAATGGTTAAATCAGAGATGATATTATGGAAGTCTAATACCGCAGTTTTGCATTAGTTCATTGTTGAAAGAGCAGATAGTCCTACCAGCAGATAAGCACCAAGAGAACTGCCAAATACAAATAGAGCGCCTCCAAGCCCTTTTAGAACCATAGAGGCTGCAACGAAGTAGGTTACCTGAATAGAATGTGAATATTCAAATTAGAATATTAACTACACTTGAAGCAAGACCAAGCATGAACCAAATCTATCAAGGAAAATGGAAAGCACAGAAAATAAAATAAAGGACCCACATCGATTTTTGGTACCCCTTCCCCCAACTTAGAAGTCAGAAATCTTTGGACAACAGCTAACTTAGGTGAGAGTTCCTCGGCTGCAGGCCCACCATCAGTACCGAACTCATCGAACCTGTGAAGATGCACATAAAACATTAGATAGTCAATAATCCTTCCAGTAAAACCAAGTGCATATACAACCTGTTGGAGGACATAGCCTGTTTCACTGAAAGAAGAAGTAATGGGGGATGATGAAAATGAAAAAGAAAGAGGAGTTCCATAAATGATGTAAAGAAACTAGCCAAAATGATAAAGGAAGCCTACTCTTAAAATATGGGAGGAATAGAGGATGGAAGTAAAAGAAACATAAATGAATGACGCAGGGAGAGCAAGTAAGGAAAAGAAAAGGAATGATTGACTTCAGCACATAAATCAGATAGGATTAGTAAGGAAGGAAGAAGATTCAACAAAAGTGAAAAGAAGGGGGGGAAAAACCCATGAAGAGCTTTTGCTTTGGTTCTCTGATAGTTACATTGGTAGTGTAACCATTATAACATTCTTCAGGGAAAAAGAAAGCACACGAAAAGGTCCTACTTCATATGCAAAACTTAACCAAAACAAGTATATAGGAATGCTTCAGGTAAATTGGCGAATCTTCTAGATGAGCACCAGAAAAGACTTTTAAGAATGTAACCAACCAAACCCATTGGCGGCTGGAGATTGGTTGAGTTAAACCACATTGAATTTCCATCCGCATCATAGTAGATTTAAAACGGACAATGGTGAGACCTTATCCCAGGAACAACACCACTCCTGCCTCTCCTACCCTCACAAGTTACAGCTTGTGTAAGTGGCTTATATAAATCAGTTCACGATACATAGTTGATGATCAAAATGGAGATCCACCAATAATGCTTACTTCAAACAACGTCGTTTAAGTTCACTGCTTCAAACTAGAACACACCGTTGGGGTTGAACACTCCAAATATAAAAGAACCTACTCCCAGGGGGCGGAGGGAGCATAGAACCAGGGGGGTCACGTGCGTGACCCCCGGATCATGTCACTATTACCCCTTTAGATGTATTGTCTTTCATTTTTTACTACCTAAAGAATTACACTAGTTCCTTTTTATGTACAAAAATTACCAAACAAATCACTCATATGTTTTCCAAAAATAAAAGCAACCCATTAATTAATGTGTTTCCAACCTCCTCTCTCTTAATTATAGTTATTTGTCACACGACTAAAATAAGATTAAGCTTTTTTTGATTATTCAGTTTTTGTATCTGATCTCTATTAATTAAGTTGTGTTCTTAGATGCTTGAGACTTTGATTTATAATTTAATTGTTAGGACTTTTAATTATGCTTTTGATTTCTTCAATTAATGGTGATTGTTTGTTAAAAGTAGGGAATACATCTCTATAGTTTAAGAAACTAACATCACGCTTAAGTTGGGTAAATGTTTTGAAGATTATGATCAAGAAGTGCTCCCTCTATACTTAATTCAGTACACGAATGGCAGGCAAAATGTTCACAAGGCGGGGTTGGTAGAATCCCAAGTATCAACAAATCTTCCTTATGTTCCTAGGACTCAGATGAATTAATTTTGAATATTCCATTACAGCCAATCAAAGTGTGCAGTATTAAAAACTCATGGGGGGATTGAGACTCAGCGGTTCTAGTTCGCAAATTAGGATAGATGCCCAACATCAAAAGTCATGCTTCATTTAAGACCTCCAAGCATACCAAGTAAAATTGCAAAATGAGCTAAGATGTACCGACTCAACGAAACAGAAGTATAAGAAACATGATCATTGATTACAGTAAAACCAAGAAAACCAAACACAAGTATCCCCAAGAACAAACTGATGAAACACAGTTGTTGAGAGTTATAACCACAAATCTTATCCAAGCCAATGGAAGCACCCGTAAAAAAAATTCACACACACGCAAGAGAAAATACAAAGTTTACGTGGTTCGGCCCAAATTACCTATATCTCGGGAGACAAAGGATTCACTAACCAAAAGTAAAATACTATTACCATGTGAGATAGGCCAAATGCGTAAAACTTAAAAACCTACCGAGCCTGTTAAAGCACCCAACTCCAAACCAATTGGCAAAAAGTGGAGAGGCCGCCCCTGCTCATATACTAGGTTTGGAGGTTATATTTAACCAATGTGGACAAACTCCAACACTCCCCCGCACGTGCGACCCCTGACTCGTACGTGAAGAGGTAAACAAAGGATCCATAACACTTGGATCACAAAAACAACAGTGCACTTATGACACAAACAAGGGGGAACAAATTCTCCGAAACCCTAGCTTTGATACCATGTTAAAGCATCCAACTCCAAACCAATTGGCAATAAGTGGAGAGGCCGTCCGGGCTCATATACTAGGTTTGGAGGTTATATTTAACCAATGTGGACAAACTCCAACACCTCACTCAAGGATAGTTGAGCACTCGCTCACCCATAGTATTCCCCAACATATTTTCTCTTAGCCCCCTACGTCTCTATTGTCTTCCTCACAACTTGTCACTCTCTCACTTTCTTCACTTTTTCATTACCTACAAGTTCTTAATTTTAGGCAACCCCCAAGAAGTTCTAATCTCCATACACTTCCAGACTTCACAACCCAATCTGGATACATATAGGTAAATAAAACTGCACGGGACCCCATCTAATTTAGTCGAACTAGAAAAACACGAGTCCCCAACAAATACGCCCAGTATGGCAGCCAAGCAAATTCTAAAGAAAATAAAAGAACTTCTTCACTTCTCAGAGACCTGATTAATCGGTATCCTACGCCAAAGCCAAAGTCATTTGACTTGGTCCGTGTTAACGTAAAATCTTTAAGCTTTTAAAAAGCAGTTGTTAGTGCTTGTAAGAAGTTTTTACGACCCACTTCAATATTTTATAAATCCTTATAAGCTGAAAAAGTGCCCAAAATACGATTTTAGAGAAGCTGGAGTCGAGGTCCTTTTGGACGAGATTTTCTATCCTAACTAACTTGAAAAAGCTCAATTCGTATTTTTCCAGTGCTCAGCAACTTAATCATAAACTCACAGGTCGATGAAAACAGTTTATCTAAAGCAGAATCTAAAACTATAACCTAAAATCTGTCCACAACTATCACACACAAAAAAAAAAAAATACCCCTTAGACTGAGAACCTATAACCTAAAATAGAATCCAAAGTTGCAATCTAAAATCTGTACCGACAACTATCGTAAACCCCTTAGACTTCCTACCTTTTGAAACCCCAAAGCAGGAGAATTCCAAAAAATTTATGCTTTCTTTACTGTTCTAACGAACACTAGTGTGTCACAATACAGCAAATATGAAGGCAAGTGAAGGACGATTCATGACAAATAACACATCCTCCATAGATTAAAAGTTAGATCTGATGGCAACAAGTGTATTTCTCAATTACCACAGCATACTCTGCACTGGAGATTCAATATGTAATTACACACATGGAGAGAGAGAGAGAGAGAGAGATTACATTTGCCAAGCGGAGAGGATGAAGAGGGAAGCGAAGAAGACCCTCCCGAGGAACGAAGAGAAGCCCATTACTGTTGTTTGAGAGAGAGAGAGAGAATTACGGGTCTCGTCTCCACTGAACGGTCGAACTGAGGATCAAATTGGGCACTGTACAGACACTCTCTCATCAACGGGATCTTCTATTTGCACGCACTTGGTTTCTTCGGACACGCACCAAAACTGGATACTTGTTGTATTACATTCTAGCCCTTGGACAAATTACTATTAGCACTCGGAAAAGAAAATTACTCCATAATTGGTACAATCCATGATATCCGAACCTTGAAAGTATCCACGAAAGTAAATGAATGGTCCAGATTCACTGTATTATAAATCATCCACATTTGTTAACCTTCTCATAAGTTATGTTGTCCTAGTGCCTATCTCAGTCCCAGACCTCTACCGTGAATCCGCTTAGCAACTATTTTGCTAATCACCACCATTTTCCTTTTTACAAATCTCCTAACCTCTTTCTTCCAAGCAATTGTCGTACACCCTTCATTTTTCTCTTTCACGCTTTCTATTTTCTTGTCTTTTATGTTTCTTACATGATTATTTTATGTGAAGGATTTATGTGCATTGGTCAAAATTTTCAAAGGAGGAAAAGGGAAAAGAGAGGACTAGATAGGTCCGAAAAGGATGGTGAAGAGGATTGGGGCTACAGGTTAGGTGGCAGAGGAAATCAAGAGTGGTGATTGGGGTAAATCTAAGGTAAAATTTGTGTGTGTGTGTGTGTGTGTAGGGGGGGGGGATTATTGTCAAAACAAATACTTCTACTATATTAGTAACTTTAAACTCATTTTATTTTTTGAGAATGAAATAGAAACGAATTTAAACATGTGAAAAATGTGTTCATGAAATTGAAGTTCGTGACATTGTTGGCTCCTTAACCATTGCCCGCTATGCAATTGTTAGCACTTAGAGCAAGTTTACCAGATTCTGTAAACAAGTTAGCTATATATCTATTTTACCTAACTAAAGTGAGAACTTTTCAACTGCAGCAGCAGCATAGGTAAAGTTCCTTTGTGAACAATTCCGAGCTTCTTTTACCGTGGAACTATTCATTCGGTTCCCATAGTTCACTCTTTTTTTTTCCTCTCTCTCTCTCTACAACCAAGAAATAAATGGTTCTGGAATGAAGAAAAAAATGATATTTTAATAGAGGATAAGAAAAATAGATAGTATTAATGTGGTGTTGAAAAAAATATGAGTAGGTAAAATAAAAAATCGCACTTTTCATTAGCATTTTTACATAAAAATTAGTGTAAATGCTCTTAGCATGAACAACTATTAGAATTTATGGAGGTGATGAAGACCCTGAGGTGAGGTTTTACATCTGTGAAGGTGTGTGCCCTGGGAAAATGTGCGTGTAAAGAGAAGCTCCCTCCATGCCTTTCCAAAATACTACTAAGGACCTCGAACTTTACATTTTTCGCCGCAGAACCCCCCACCCGTGACCATCGTGAGTCGCATGGATGATATTTAAATAAAATAAATTACACATTTTTTGATCGATTATATATTTAATAAACTAAGGACATAAGCGTGCATTAGTGATTAATCACATAATAATGAAGTGTATTATGAATATTTTTAGCAGTCATAATTGAAGTTAAATAATTCTCAGGTATGAGAATTTTTTAATTTCTAACTTCAATACTTTCCTAGCTTACGTGATATTAGCTATCTATTAGTACAATCTTTGTTAATATATGTATCTCAAAAAAAAAAAAAAAAGTTTATCATTTATACCTGTTTCATTGACCGGTACTTTCTTTTTTTCTTTTTCTTTTTCTTTTTTTTTTTGGTGAAAGTCACTATAATTATATTAGCATATTGAAAAATGAGTTGAACTCGCGATTCTTAATATAATGGTGATAAGTACATCACGTACCAATAAGTATTTTAATTACTATGCCGTCATAAGCTTGGACACGTAAGTTTTTCAATTAAATTGTCCATTTACTTATTGGTGTGCTGGCATAGCAGATAAATATATATGTTATAAACTTATAATATTAAATAGCCCCAAATCATAAAGTCAAAAGGAAAACGAAAATCACAACCATCAGAATAGAAGATCTCCAACAATTGAGATACATATACTCAACTAGACATTTGATTTCTTGTATGCAATAGTTGGGTAAATATCTCAATTTCCATGATTAATTTATATAATAATGTCAATATATGCCCATCCATATTTATTCAAGCCAATTATATATATTGAGTACTCAACTCTCAGATAAAAAGTTTTAATGATCAAGGCATGTTTTAGTTTGTAAGATTGTTAACCACTAATTGACTAAATATGTGAAATAGTCTATTTGCACATCCATTTGAGTGGAAAAAGTACTACTCCTCCGTCGCAAGTTAATTGTCTCAATTGCACTGTTCACGCTTTTGAGAAATTGTTTTATATATATATATATATATATATTGCACTATATAATATATTTGTTTAGGAGAACTAAGTGAATTCTATCAAACAAAATCCATATGGTATAAAAGAATTACTTTAAGTTAATAAAAATGAGTTTTTTAAGAGGTGCAAATAGTACAACGTGGACAATTATTTTGGAAGGGAGGAGTAGGGTGAATAGATGATTATTGCATGCATGTATTCATATTGGAACCTTTTTTTGTGTCCAATTATGCCAAACTTTTTACCATTGTGAGGATTGAACTGTCATATGTTCAATCCGAGACCCAAACCTGACAAGGGGAAATATATAGTATTGAAACCTGACAAGTCACAACTACCATGGAAAGGAGATCACGAGGGGATGGAGTGCTTTGTTAAACGTTATGGACAAGTTGATGAAACTCTCAGCCTCTTCTTCAAGACAATATATATGGGAGCATTTATAGTGTGTCACATGCAGCTTAATAAGAGTACTGTCCTTTTTAAGGGTTACAAAATTCCATTAATCTTTGAAATTGTTACAAAGAGTAATAGAACATGGAGAACGGCATCATATTCCTAACAAAGTTAAGAATAATTTCGTGCCCAGACCGAGACTCAAATCCTCAATTGGCAAGGAACCAACCAAAGACACTCATTGAGACACGTTTTTTTTTGAACGGCGATTTTTTTTTCTTAATCTTTGAAATTGTTGCAAAGACTAATAGGACAAGGCTAGGAGAACAACATCATATCCCTAACAAAGTTAAGAATAATCATGTGCCCAGACCGAGACTCAAACCTTCGATTGGCAAGAAACCAACCAAAGACACCCATTGGGACAAAGCTCACACCTAGAGGGCCGAAGCCCATATGCCTATTGGGTCAAGTCCATCCTTAAGAAAGCCTAACCCTAATCCGCATCAACAGATGCCACAAGCGCGCACCACCCACCGCTGCCCCTAATCCCACCAGCTCACCATCACTATTAAGCATACCGGATTCACTCAGAAGACGAACCCGTCGGAAGACCCACCGGCAGCTCGCCACCAGCTAATAAGAGTACGTCTTGATCCGTCGTGGGTTTGGAATCCTTATAACCACGCTCACTAGGTAACTACACTGGTCGTCCCTTCTTCCAGTATCCCTGAAGGATAAAAGTATGCAATCTGGTTACATAACTGTGTAGGTACTGAAAATTAGATAAAATAATTTAGGGAGATTAACACATGAATCCCACAAAGAAAGCGACCAAGTGGAAGAGAATCTCTTCTGATATGATCTTAATTAATAATTAGACTTCTCTCATTTAGATACGTACATAGGCAACATTTTTAAGGCCCACTTGCAGGCATGCAGTACTTCTAACTTGAGGTGGTGGCCGTGTGTATATAAGATGTTTTTTATAATCAGATGTCCGGGTCAACTTACGCGCACTTTGACTAATTACGGGGCCTTAAAATTAACGACCGGCCAAACCCTCCAATGATTCCAAAGTTCGGAATGTTTCGGTATTTACTGGGAATCTTGTGTTTCCTTTGAAAACTAGTATTTTGTTTTGATATTGCATCCAAAGACTACGACACAAGTTTGAAAAATAACGCACTTGATCAATATGTGGTCCATTTTCAAAGGTATACCTGGACAAACGTATCTGTACATGTTCATTTGACCATTATATTTTGTTCGTCAATTTTAATTTAATTTGGAGATTCCAGTTAGCAAAGGCACCCTTGGCTTCAACTCGATAGATAAGATCACATCGATTGATGACAAAGAGCTCGAATAAGAGGCGGCGCAATTGAAAAGAAAGTACATATAAACTTTCTGCAGGTATGTTTGTTAGACGACACTACTCGTAAAAGGATTAGTAGTTTAATAGGATAGGTAATCTCATACTCTATGGTATCGACACATTGTGAGATCAATTCCGACGCATGTTTAATCCAGACGACAGAGATTCTGACCAAATACATAATTCGGTGCTCATATCCGACAAACAAATGAGCCTTCCATGTACTTATAATTTGATGATTCATATATATATATATATATATATATATATATATATATATATATCAGTCCGGATCAGGTCAGGGATCCCTGACCTGATTCCGGTCCGCACCTCCCCTTTTCCGATCGAAAATGAAGTTTCTTTGATGGTAGATGGTAAACGTACGTCAATGAAGTTTCTTTGTTAATGGGCCATCTCTTTCAATGAAGTTTCTTTGTAAAACTGCATTTTAGTTGGTATTTGAGGAATCAATATTCAAAGTCTTTTTTTAGAACACATGACCAATTGCATTCAAACCCCAAAGACCATACAAGCGATTTCATCGCATAAATTGAAATCAACCAAAAAATACTAATCACTTTTAGGACCCAATTTTTCCTAAATTTTTGGTAATCTTTTTATTTTTATATTGTTGCTCTTTTTTTTTTTTTTTGAATTTTTAGTAGATTCATGTTATATTTTTTTGGATTAATCATCTATTTCGAGAGGAGTTTAAAAAGTAAAAAATTATGACTAAAAGCAAAAAAATTCAATGAAGATGAAAATATATCAAATAACTAGTGTTTTCGGTATTTGTCTTCGTATATGAAAATTTTCAACTTTGTTTCATATTATTATATTTTTCTGGTTCTTCTCGTCAAAACAAATGACTAATTTCAAAAATTACTACAAACACCTAAACTAAAAATTACAAAAAGTAGAAAAATACTGAAAAATACCCAACAATTAACTTAAAGAGAATGGGGCCTTTAGACACAACTAGCGATTAAACATTACAGTTTGAAATGACGCATACTAGAAAGTAGAGGAAAAACGAGTTAGAAGTAGAAAATGCACGTATCAAAAAAAGAAGTAAAGGGGTTCCTTCGGAGACATCTGATAAAATTGGAGAGACATAGAGGAAAAGAAGTAAAGAGCAAACATCCACTGGGGTCTGAAGTCTAAAGCAACAAAAGTACGAGGGTAGTTACGAGAAATCTCACTAGAAGGAGGACTTCCATAATCTCAGAAGTTCGAAATGAAGTCGTTCTTCTTTTTTATGGGGGAAAAAAAAAATCACTCTTTCGAAAAATTATTCAATGGAGCTACGTTGTTGCCCGAAGGAGACGGCTCCCCGAGCATCTGAATTTTAAAATTTTTATTCTATATATACTTGAATTTGAATATTATTCATGTATAACTACTTATAATCTTTAATAATTTTGGTTTAATTTGATAAAAAATCAGTTGAAGTAGCTTAACGAAAAAATAAAATAATTGGTATACTTTAACTGTATATAAGGTTAGAATCATTTCAACGTATAAATATAATGTATTAGAAAGCAAAAACATTATGATAAAATAAATATGGGTTCCGATAAAAAATATGTGTCTATTAAGCTGGCCCCTACGGGTTCAAAATCTTAGCTCCGCCACTAGCCCCTAGGACACCGTCACATGGTGTTACAAACGCTTTTTTCACTACATATGTGTGTGTACTCATCACAAAGTGTATGAAGCTCACACAAAAATTAGTAGCATAGAAGAATTTGGAACACCACATGGTGTCCCGAAGGGCATGGAATAATCACTTCATTCGTCCCCATTTGCCAAATATCGTACTCCACAGTGTTTCGTTGTCCATTAATTTGATAAAAATAGGGAAATGATTTTGCCACTCTCTTTTTTGTTAATGGCACTCTCTTGCAAGTGTATTTTTGCACCAAAAATATGTACTTGCAGGGAAATGTCGTTAACAAAAAACGGAGTAGCAAAATCAACAGGCTAAAAATATTTGTAAAAGCTTGTGTATTGTTTTGTCTTTAGTTAATTTTTTAAATATTTTAATTAAATTATTTATTATTTGAACAGAAGTACACTATATATCTATCTAATAAAACAGAAGGGTGTTTGTCTTACGTGACACCTTTGTCCTATGTGGCACATTTGTCCTATGTGGCACCCATTATGCACATGCATACACGCTCACATACGCCGACGCAGTTCCAACTGGCTTGCGTAGTGCCGTAGGCACGGACAAACACTAGTATATTTAGGCACGGACAAACACTAGTATATTTAAAAAATAAGAAAGAAATCACCTAAAACAAATCAACACGCTATTAAACTCGGATATCATTGGTTTCGTCGACGTGTTAACCAACGTGTAATCTCTCCCCAACACGGCAACACGTATCACTTGTCCAGAACGAGTACACCGTGTTTACCGTGGGGTCGCGCGTACATAATCCGCCGACTAAATTTGAACGCCGGTGTGGGTCTTTAAATACTCTCTCTCTCTCTCCCTCTCTCTCATAGTACTACAAAGGAAGCCCCTCGATTCACTCCTCGCATCTCTGTGCGCTGTCTCGATTCCCAGAGAGAGAGAAACACAGAGATTTTAGACAGAGAGAGAGAGGAAGAGCAGCAGCATCAATGGCGTTCGTGTCGTTCCTCGGGAGAGTCCTGTTTGCTTCTGTCTTCATACTCTCCGCCTGGCAAGAGTAAGATTTTTCTTCTCGCTTCTTCACTCTGCTTGCTTCTTATCAGATCTCCTTTGTTCGAACTTTTCTCTCAATATTTGCTAATGTGTTCAGAATTTCGGTGGCTTATTGTCTGTCGTTCGTGATTTTGCACCTGCTTGTCAGATTTTAGGGTTTATAGCCACTTTTGGCAAGATTTTTGTTGTGAGGGTTTTTCTTTCTTTCTTTCTTTCTTTTTTTTTTTTTTTTGACCACACGGTAGAAGGTTAGTTTGATAGTTAGTTGGATTACTACAAAGGGTCCAACCGATGCTCCATCAGCTCGAATCCACGATCTGACCCTTAGCGCTCAAATCCAAGGGGAAAGACCACTTAGCTAAAGCCTAAGGTCTGTTGTGAGGGTTTACATGGTAGATTTGGGAAGTGGGTAGTCTACTGTATCTTGGATCTCGTTTATTTGAACTGACATTGGTTTACTCGTTGAATTTATTTACCTTTTCCGTCTCTAGTTAGCTCTATCACTCTGTTTTTTTAGAGCTAATATATTAGGGTTTCTTGAAATGTGCTAACTTTGATGATTTGCAAAATGTGGTTGGGCATTGTATTCAGGTGCAGCTGTAAGATTTTAACTCAGCGGCGACAAAAATATAGTATTAAAGAACATTTTGTATACAAGACACTATATAAGTAATAGTTTTGGTTGAGAACTTATCGGGCCTACGTACTCACGGATTGAAGTGACTTTTCATCTAGTGGATTTGTACGAATGATCCAATATAGACAATATTAAAGGAATATCAAATTAATTATGTTCCAAAAAGTATAAAATTTTGGTGCATCCTGTGGCTGCTCTAGGAATTTAGGTCACGGTTTACATTAAGAATGTGAGTTGTAATATAAGCTTCTCGAATCATAACAAAAGAGAAAGTACTGTTTTTTTTCTTCCTATTCTTCTGTTATATGGTCTTCAGTTGCTCAAAAGTACTTGATTTGTGAAAACGAGATGGAACCATCGATTGTGAAATTTAGTGGGTTCAAAGCTCATCTTTGGTTTCTCTTAGGAAAAAATTATTGCAGAGCTTTGAGTCTAGTTTTGTTATGGACTTATTGTTTTTCTGTAGAAACAATTTTTTGCCATAAGGTCATCAGAAGAGAGTATGTACTACATAATTATGACGTTTATGTGATGCGTCTTCTGGTCTTCACTTTTTTGGATAATTAGTGACGAGACATAATTAATAATTGAGAGTAAAGTTTTGTTTATGACATTGAACTAACTTTATTGGAGTTCTGTTCGGGTTGGCAGCTGGCCATCGTCACATCTGGGGTTTGTAAAGGTTGACCGAAACTTTTGGGAACTGTGGTCGTTGTTTACTGGAAAGAAAGGATTATGGGGTACCTGGATTTTATGGGAAAATTGAATTCATTGTGAACAGCCAACTTCAGTATCTCTCTTATTGCTTAAATAAGATTTTATATGCACATATTATTATATCTTTGTTACCCTTCCATTCCCTTATGCATTTCTGAATTGTCTGTGGGTGTTAGAAATTAGTTGTCTGCTCTTGTAGTTCTTTGCTTTACTTTCCAAACAGGAATGTTCTCTGTGGTTGTATGTGGAAATTGGAATGCCGAATGCCTATTGTAAGAGTAACGAAGCATTGTTGGGGCAGACTTCCTCTTCTATTTCCTTCATAGTATGGGTCCTCCGAAGTAGACTTGAGAGTGGAGTTTGTTAGCCAACTTCTTGCCCTAGAAGGCATCCGAGGTAATTGGAGATATTGGGTTCAACTTATATTAGGCAATTGAGCGTTTATACCTAGTTGGCTACTATGCACCATCACACACTACGTATAGGGTGTGAAAAACATTTAGCATTGTGGAGATTGTACATGACTCGGATGTACTCATATAACAGTCACTTGTTTCCAGTTGTACCAATTGCCATGTTCACTACGACAATTTGCCTGCAGCCCCTAGCATTGGTTAGCCGTATTGGTATGACTTTGCGATTTTTTCTGTGCAAAACTTTGTTGCATGTTATGAGTCTCAGTTTAGGATGATGTTATTCCGAAGAAGCTCAATATGTTAGTTGCTTACTAGTTCTGTGTATTGATGGAAATTCACTTGACATAACTTGTTGATACAAGACAAACGAGAAGTTAAATTACATAGAGTGCTGAATTTGGTAATTGTCTCTTGTTAATATTATAGATTTGATGCATTTGTGACATGGTATTTTTCTGTCATGGTGACGAGGAAATATTTTCTCACTCTTGAAAACATGAACCTTCTCTGAAGATTTTCCTTCTGGAGGCTTAGAGGGAAATGTTCGCGGCATGTTATTTGTTTATTTGGCTCAAGTTATTGCTATGGAGATGTGTATGTCTCTATTTTGAACTAACATATTCTGTTCCTGGTTGTAGGTTTAATGAATTTGGCATTGATGGTGGGCCAGCGGCAAAGTCCCTGAGTCCAAAGTTCGATATTCTCTCCAAACATGTGTCAGTTCAGACAGGGCTGCAAGTGCCAGAGGTTGAAGTAAGAAATCTTCTTATATCTCCTGATTGCAATGACCTTAGCCACTTCCTTACATTAGCAGAAATAACCTGAATTGTCATTCACAGATCAAATATCTAGTTGCCGCAGCTATTGGTGTGAAGGCTCTTGGAAGCCTTCTTTTCATCCTTGGCAGCTCTCTTGGAGCTTATCTGCTGGTCTGTCTCTCAACCTATTCATCCTTCCTTTGATATCTAGCCAATCAAATCAATTTCCTTGGGTCTTCTAATTATTTTGGAAAATGCGCCAATAACACCTCACTGGGCTGTTAATAAAGTTGAATTAGTATGTTAGTATTACTGTATGTAGAAAGCGTATAGAAGTATATGAAATTCAATAGGAGGACCATTGTTCATTTATTTGTTCTTGTGCAGCTTCTGCACCAAGCAATTGCCACTCCACTCTTGTACGACTTCTACAACTACGATGTCGACAAGAAAGAATTTGCTCAGCTTTTTGTCAAGTTTACACAGGTCAGCAAATTAGATCCTATCTCCTGAGGAGCGTTGATTTCTTTGTTCATTTTCCATGCTTGGCATCCGCATGTCCGCCAATATCAGAAGAATCGGAATTGATCGTGTTTTCCTTTTCTCTTGCAGAGCTTGGCATTGTTGGGGGCATTGCTCTTCTTTATCGGCATGAAGAATTCGATGCCGAGGAGAATCAAGAAGAAGGCTCCCAAAACTAAGACAGTTTGAGAGAGAAGGGAATGGGTTCGGGGTTTTTTTGTTGTTGTTGGTACTTGGTCTCTCAATGCCATTGTGAACTGGATTTCACTCAAAAACTGAAGGGCCGAGTTTCATATGCTTTGTAGAACACAGCAGGCAGTTCTTGTTCTTCTTTTCCTTTTCGTCTAGGCTTATTTTGACCTTTCAACATTTAGGGTGTGTATTCTGATTTTGGATTCATGTTTTTTTTTTTTGGGGAATTATTTACCACAAAGTACGAGGAAAAGGTCTGCCGTTACTCGCGCTTATTTGATGTATGGTCCATTTGATTTGGGATAAAATGTTTTTCACGATCATTGAAAAATGAGTTGATTTTGATGAAAATAAATTCTTAGTAGTATTTTTCTAAAGTTGGGTAATTTTTCCCCGGAAATAAAAGGAGAGTGAAGTTTCTCTTGGTTTGAGAACATGGTTAAAATTGGTATGATGCTTGCTTGATTCAGCATATTAACCAAGTTACAGAGGATTGTACCAACTGCTGAGGTGGAAATTTGGATGGTGCCAGTAGCATTCCTTACTAATTATTGGACCTTCAATGGAGTACCATCGTGATAATTTCACAACACACACTACGTAGGTCATTCTTTATCTTTTAATTGCACTATATATTCTTTTTCAAAGTTTACCGTACGTCAAGCGATATGTTAGTAGTACCACGTGAAAATATCACACATTATTGCGAAACTTTACATACTTATTACATGCAACAGAGATAAGTTCGCAATCATCATATGAACGTGGATCCTACCAAATAATAAGGTCCACCTGCATCGGGCTATTTTAAAAAAAAATGACGAAAATGAAAATGCTGAATCTGCCTGACATATTAAGCCCAAATGTGGCTTCCATGGAATCCCAAGTGATAAGGCAGATTTTGGCTAGACCCACTTCAATATCCCACCACTTTTTTTTTTTTTTTTCAATCGATAGAAGAGATCATTTTTATATCAGATATAGAGTACATAATACAAACTCAGGACATTACATCAATTGTAAGAGTTCACGAGACAACCAAACCCAACAATTCAATCAATACAAGAAATAAGCTCATTATAAGGTAAAGACAAAGAAAGAAAAGAAAAGCGAAGAACACCCACACGCAGGTGGGGAGACTCGAACTCCTAACCTCCTAGTAAGATGCAAGAGTTCTAGCCAACTGAGCTCACCCCTGTTGGTTAATATCCCACTACTTGTCTCTTGTACTTTTGGTACTCTCTCTAGAAAATCATATGCAGGTATTGTGGGTTTTTTGAACTCATATATCCCTTACCTGTTCTGCTTCTTTGAGTGTCTCCATCACTAGTACTCAGTTACATACATCAATCCTTCCCTACACCCTGTAATAACGGGAGCTTGGAGCACTGAGCTTGCCCTGTACTAGTACTCAGTTGCCATCGGTTTATAACCGACCCATGAGGCTATTGGCGTAATTCCCCTATTAAACAGCTTAGGCCGAAGGTGTTATAAAGTTGGTTGGCTGATACATAGGAGTAATTGATAGGATAAAATTACATATAAATATGCAGAAAGCAAAATTAGGATTATATTTAATCTTTAGTATATCCCGAGCAAAAATCGACTCCGGTCCCTTTTCTTGATCTTTGAGAGTAAATTTGGTGATTTAATTGAGTATGTCGAATAACTCCCAAGTCTATCTATCAAAATCCTTGAGATTTATCCCTTGATTCATTTTTTTGATGGTTTTGAACCCAAAATCAGGTTGGCGCCCGGTTTCTCTTTTGTGAGTCCACCCCGGGCCAAAGTAGATGATCGGAACTTTCACCACGCTCAGAAGAATATCCCATAAAAACAAAAACAAAATTTGATAGGTCATCAATAGTTGTGTGAACAGATTTGTTTGGAAAAATGGGTAGCAGATACGTAGTTTGAGACTTCAACCGTCAACTTTTTATTGAGTACTAAGTCTTATTTGTTCATGGGGCTCGGGTTCTTTACCGTCAAAATTTTGGACCGGACAAGACAGTCTATATATGGATCATACATTTGTTGTGCGCCACCAGGACCTCAAACCAAACACACACGCGCAAATCAAACACGAGAAAAACACGAGTATTTCCGAGTGAAAATTTTCACTATAATCACAATAGTTTATAAAAAAAAAACTCTCACCGGAAGGCGAAAGATAAGCGTCCCCACACCAAAGCTCACACTCAACTCACAAATCTGGTTCTCTCCCTCAACACAGCTCTCACTCCCTCGCAGCGCTCTATTCCATTGTGAAAAACGCCACACTATTACAGGAGAATCATAAAACCCAACCAAAGGCTCCCATTTAAATTTTAAGGCCTCTGATTTCCTCTTCTGATCCCAGCTGCTGCCACTACAACTTTTAGAAGATACGGCCTTAATTTGTGAGCCAATATAATCAATGATGCGGATTCGTTCAAAAAACCATGACCGGTAAGAGTTCAGTCTCGGAGCAAATCCTAACCATTAATCGCAGCAATGGACAATCCAGATTTGAACTGTCTCATCCAGTCTAAATTAAGGACCGGAGAGGATCCAATTCCTTGTTTTTGTATCCATAAATGTTAGATTGTTCTGAGTTTTGGTGTGAATGGTCTTCTCATAGCATCTTTAGCCCTTACTCCTTTTTTTTGTGGAAAATGACGGCCAAAGACGTGTTTTGATAATTAATATCCGTCAAGGACATGTTCAACATTAATAAATGTTTTTAGCTTGTCCTTGGCGGGTATTAATTATCAAAACAAGTCCTGAGCAGTCATTTTCCACTTTTTTCCCACTTAAACTAAAAAATTGAGTAAAACCTCTTCAAAACCCATTCCTCTCGTTAACTCAAAATTATACCAAAGTGAGTTTTACTCAAATTTTCACTTAAATTAAGGGGGGCTTAATTCCTTGCTAAAATTTTAGAACACTGTTATTTGGCTCCAAATTTACAATTACACCTTTACTAAAGCTTTTAAGTACTCAATTTTTTTTGTTTAGATTTGGAGTTGTCGAATTCGGAGTGCTTCACGTCAAATGAAGCTTTTGCTCAAATATTTACTCAAACTCGAGTAATGATATGGGCTTAGTTACATAATCCTTTAAAATGTCCAGCGCTCCCGCTCTCATTTCTTCTTCTCGTGGATTTTAGTTATTTAGCATATGTTTCAAAGACATTTTTACTCTCGCTCCCGCACCCACCCGCATCCGAATTATGTGACTTAGGATATGGGTAAAGTCTCGACAACTTTC
This sequence comes from Rhododendron ferrugineum, assembly GCA_025642025.1. Lineage (NCBI taxonomy): Eukaryota > Viridiplantae > Streptophyta > Magnoliopsida > Ericales > Ericaceae > Rhododendron > Rhododendron ferrugineum. Next base: position 3,024,231 of record JAOTQK010000012.1, read on the forward strand.
ATGAGATGGATGGTTGCGATTGTGTTCATAAATGCGGAATGGATCCACAAAAGATATTTTGAAAAGAACTACAGGGTAAGGATCCGATCAGGCACAAGGAGGTGTTGGAAAAAGTCCGGGAGGCGGCGGAGACTTGGGGTTTTTTCCAAGTGGTGAGTCATGGGGTGAGTGAGAGTGTGATGGAGGAGATGCTGGAGGGAGTTCATGGGTTTTTTGGACAAGAAAATGAGGTAAGAAAACAGTGGTACTCAAGGGATTTGAAGAGGCCATTTTTTTACAACAGTAATTTTGACTTGTATGGAGGTGCTCCGGCGACGAATTGGAGGGATACTTTTAATTGCAACTTGGCTCCTATGGCTCCTAATCCAGAGGATTTGCCATCACCTTGCAGGTATACAATATAAAACTTGTACTATATACTTTTGGGTAATTCGGGTCATCGGGTTAGTTTGACTTTACACGCACTCACGTTTCACCTCTATGTCACCGAACATTTTGGGTAATTCCGAAACGTCACCTGTTTCACCTCTATGTCACCTAACGTTTTGGGTAATTCCGAAACGTAACCTATATGTGACATTTCGGAAGGAAAAATGATTCATGGACAGAATGAATGAATGAATGTGTTACATGTTACGTTTGTGTCACTATAAAATCCAATGAACGTTCATTTTGACCAAACCAAACCGAGCCTTATGTCCCAATCACTTGAGGCCAGCTACATAAATTATTTTCCTCCATTGAGCTCGAACGTTAATTTTGACCAATTTTTTTTTAACCAAGTGTGGATACGCTGGCACCTTGGATAGGGGTGAGCATCGTGTCGTGTCGTGTCATCTCGTGTTTCTGTCAGAATTCTCTCAATCCTAACCTAACATGTTTAGCTTTTCTAGGTATCGTGTCATGTCATATTCGTGTTCCGTGTCAGAAAAAACCGACCCTAACCCGCTAACTTCGTGTCTTGTTCGTGTCGTGTTATCGTGTCCTTTCATAAATTGCCACCTCACCCCGCGCCGTGTCGTGCCATGTCATCTTGTGTTTCTGTTAGAATTTTCTCAACCCTAACCCGACCTTTTTAGTTTTTCGTGTTATTGTGTCGTGTCATATTCATGTTCCGTGTCGGAAATAGCCGACCCTAACCCGCTAACTTCGTGTCGGGTCGGAAATTCTCACCCCCTAACCTTGGATATATAATGCAATTTCCAGTAAAAGAAAACAGAGACCCCAATTACTAATAATTTTCTCACAGACACATTCTATTGGAGTACTCCAAGAAAATCCAGAACTTAGGCAACACACTGTTTGAGTTACTGTCAGAGGCTGTTGGGCTAAAGCCAAACCACCTCAAAGAAATGGAGTGCACTGAAGGTCTTGTTATATTGGGCCATTACTACCCAGAATGCCCCCAGCCAGAGTTGACTATGGGCTCAAGCAAACATGCTGATGATGACTTCCTCACTGTGCTGTTGCAAGATCATATGGGGGGACTCCAAGTTCTTCACCAGAATCACTGGGTTGATGTCCCCCCTACCCCTGGTGCTCTGGTGGTCAACATTGGTGATCTTCTACAGGCAAGTCTTTCGTGCTATACGATCCGAAAAAACTTATAGAAAATGTATAAAAGAACGATGTGGCTAGATTGTGTGTCTATAGAGATATCAACCATTTTACAGGCACACACAAGAGTCTTGCACTCGAACTCAGATGTTCACCGTGGCCCTGGTGCAGTGTGGGGGGACTCATAGTGAATGTGTGCGCGCGCGCACACCTTTGTGTCATACTAGCATTTCTCTTAAGATACATCTATACCACATCATTCAGGTGAAACATTCAGTAAAAAGTAAGATTCTGAAAAAGAATAACTATTTCCTTCATCCATTGGTAAAACGAACCAAGCTACTTAAGGCTTGAGTTGTGTCTGGAATGCTAAAAGTTCGTTTGAGATTGACTTTTTATGTTATAAGCTAAACTTGAACACATTTTGAAGCTTCTTAATTTTCTGAAATTGGCACAAAGCTGTCTCAGACTCTCAATAGCTTTTATGTAGTCCACATATATGGAATACCAAGTTACTTAGTTTGTTTGTGATCGGCTTTAGCTGAAATTCATTAGAGATCGGCTTTAAAGATGAACAAGCCATTTTTGAAAGGTTAGTTAAGTTTTTAAATCTAGCTACTCCCTGCTCGGCTCGGCTCTCCTTACCTATAGACCTAATCATAGCGCATTGTAAATATTTAAAAATGGTATAGCTATATATGCTTTTGGCTTGAGGTCTTTATCTGCAATAAAATCATCAATAACTGATTATAATGTTCTTCAAAAGTTACTTAACTCCTTTCATCTTTGAATTCAAAGTTCATTATGGGATTCAAGTTCTATACAAGTAGGAGAGCAAGACCAAACTTTGCAACAATAAGGCATTTAACATATCTTGTTGGCAACTTTTTAAGATGAAAAATGGAACATCGTCTTCTGAAGTAGCTGTAATTGTGATTTGACATTGTTCATTATTCGAATCCTTCAGCTTGTGTCAAATGACAAGTTCATAAGTGTTGAGCACAGAGTTCTAGCAAACCGCGTCAGTCCAAGAGTGTCAGTGGCATCCCTTTTTACCCCAAGACGGATGGCCCTGCCAAGGCTGTATGGACCCATTAAAGAGTTGTTATCAGAAGAGAATCCCCCAAAGTACAGGGAAACTACAGCAGCAGAGTATTCATCCTACTTGATGGCCAAAGGACTTGATGGAATTCCTGCACTGTTGAATTTCAGGCTCTAAACTAGCCAAAATGACAATGAAATCATTTGGTTTCTATTTGTTACGTATGGTATGTGTTCTCCATTGATGTTGTGCGAGGCTGAGTTTCCCTAAAAAAGACAATTTGCCGTTTTGTTTGATCTTTATTCGAACTTCTTTCGCGTTTGTTAGTTTGGCGTTAAACTTTCACAAATTCTTGGAGCGAGAAGTGACCAAGATTGGAATCAAACAGGTCAGAGCGACTCTAAAATTGCATGATCGCTACTGTGATACTTAACAACTCCCTTGAATTTTCGAATGTACATGCAAAACTCATACTTAACTAAGGTGGCCTTTTTCCACAAGGCCCTGAAATTTAGTAGTAGTATCCATTTGAGTGGACTTATCAGCATCACACTGGAAAAACATGGTTTCTACCAGTTGACAACTATATCTTGCTCGATCTGATGGGCGTACTGCACATCAGCCCGCACTCCCACATGGGTAAAGGCCATATTCGTCGGTCCTTGTTGGCGAACAGGTATTGTGCTATGGAACACCATTCCCGTCCAGTTTCTCTCTCGGGCGTACTGCACAAAATCATGTTGGAGGAAACTCCTATCAAGTCTCCTAGCTTACCCTCCATTCCCGTCCAGTTTCTCTCTCGGGAGTCCGCCCTGAGCCAAAATCGATAATCGGAACCTTCACGGTTTCACCTCGCTTAGAAGAATATCACATAAAAATAATAATTGATAGGTCATCAATTGTTGTGTGAATAGATTTGTTTGGAAAAATGGATAGGAGATATAATTTGAGACTTCATTTGTGAAACTTTTTATTGAAGAAGTCTTATATGTTCATGTATCCATAAATTCTTGCCCTTGCTCCCTTTTTTCCTCACTTAAAAGTACTCCCTCCGTCCCCTTTTAAGTGTTCTGCTTCGTAACTCCAACTTATTAAGGAGACATGATCATTACACATTTCACATCAACTTTTATGTCCACTTTTCCTACTTACCTACTATAGAGACATCATCATTACACTTTTCAAAATGAAATCTACTTTTATGGGCAAAATAAAAAATGCACCAACTTTTACCCACTAACTTTACAAAATTGACACTTTAAAGAGATAACCCAAAATGAAATACTGGACTCTAAAAAGGGGACGGAGGGAGTAGAAAATTGAGTACAAACCCTTCAAAAGTCACTCCTCTCATCGACTCAAACCTATATCAAAGTGAGTTTTACTCAAATTTCAAACTCAAATTTGAGCTTAAATCCTTCCTCAAATTTTAAAACACCATGCTGCAGCTCGCAAATTTACAATTATACGATTACTATAGCTTTTACTCAAAATTTTGTTAGATTTGGAGTTGTCAAATTTAGCGTGCTTCACATCAAATGACGCTTTTGTTCAAATATTTACTCAAACTCTGAGTAACGGCGCGCACGGGTTTAGTCACATGATCCTTTAAAATACCTTGTGCTCCCGCTACTCCTCACACTCTCATTCTTTGCTCTGGCAGATTCTAGTTGTTTAGGATGTGTTTCAAATAGGCTTTTACGTTCACACCCGCACACGAATTATGTGACTTAGGATATGGGTAAAGTCTCGACAACTTTCATGAGATGGATGATTGCGATTGTGTTTGTGAATGCGGAATGAATCCACAAAAGAAAATTTGAAAAGAACTGAAGGGTAAGG
>JAOTQK010000012.1:3033868-3056621 GCA_025642025.1 Rhododendron ferrugineum
ATGCCCGGGTTCGTCTCACGAATGTTCTCAATTAACCTAAAATTGCTTTTTTCCATTGTTTGAAAATATGAGCAGTGCCCGGACTTGTAAAGGCGTGCTAATCGCCCTGCTACCCTACCTATAAAACTACTCACTCATTATTAAACAAGAAGCAAAAGAACCCTAACTTGCATCATGCTTGGAATGAAATTTAAACAAAAGATTAAAGCTAAGAAAAGATCCACAAGACTTGTAAAGGCGTGCTAATCGCCCTGCTACCCTACCTATAAAACTACTCACTCATTATTAAACAAGAAGCAAAAGAACCCTAACTTGCATCATGCTTGGAATGAAATTTAAACAAAAGATTAAAGCTAAGAAAAGATCCACAAGCAACTTTAATAAAGAACGAAATGTGATACGAGTTACCGGAAGATGTGTTCTTGAACAAAATTTGAAAACTTCAAAGGAAAGAGCTCTGGAAAGAAAATAACGTGAAAAGAAAGCTGCTAAAGTAAAGTACGAACCGTAAAAACAGAGTTTGGGGGTATTTATACCAAGCCCCAATTATAACGGAATAAAGAATAAATAAATAAAAACAACGAAGACCAACAGTTTCCCGTGGAGCCTTCGGTATCGATACTGTAAATTGGGGTATCGATACCCATTGCTCTGTTCATCCTTGGACTAATTTTGCACCACTTTGTATGGTTACATGACATTGTGGTATCGATACCGGCAAGCGTAACGGCCAGCTTTAGATCCTTGCATGGGTTTTGACACCCAACGCTTGGACGACGTCACCCGACGCCCTGCACCTCAACTTTGGTACCCCGGCGACGTACGACCCGGCCTCGAGGCCACACATTCCAATCTTGGCGCTAAATCCGCCTTATTACCTGAGAAAATAACAAAAACACAAAACAGAAGGAAAAACACGCATCAAGTGGAAAATGGAATAAACCGCGCCAACAACAGAAAGAAGAAGGACAAGATGGATGCGAAGTAACTTACAGAACAAGGGGACACTCTTTGGGCCTTGGGACACATTTGCAACGAATCCTTTCAATCGCCAACAACATAAACAAGCCATTAGAGGGATGATATAGTTTGTAGATGAGTGTCCACCACCACAACTCGCCCCTTCCGAAAACCAATGCGCAAAAATAAGCCCATGCATGTAAATTGACAAAGTAGTTCACTGCAGGCAAACCATTTCTTTTTTAGTTTTGTAGAGAGAGTAAAATATATCAGAAAGAAGAAGGACAAGATGGATGCTAAGGAAGAAATGGTGCTTTTAAAACCTAGTAATATAACCTATGCAAAACCTTAAGCTTAGAGGATACAAACTTTGCTTAAAGATGCGAGAATGCCTCGCGGCATTTCAGTTGTGTGCAGAGCAATTGATCGAGTTAATTTTGAGCAATATTTTGAACTCGGAGCAATGAGCAACAACAGCTAGAATTACTAGAAAAGCGTTGATAAATGTCGTAAAAAATGATGAAGTAACCCTAAGTTTAACCAAAGACATTGACATATATGAGGCAAATTAATATAAGTCTCTAACATTACCCGACGCAACGCAAGCGATGGGAAATCTCTACTTTTAATTTAGTTGTATCAAAAAACAAAGCAAAAATAACAATCAAGAATGGCTGAGGTAGGATAAAACTGCCAGAGTCGCATAATACAGGGCAAACAATAACAAATTGCAATAAAAATCTCATTTACCAAACAAACAAGTTGTTCAATGCTGGGATAAATGCGTTTGGCTACGGTTAGCTATGTAGCAGGGACAAAGACACGGGGCACAACAATTCTTAAAAAACGGGACACGGACTTGGTAGGGACACATTGGATCCACCCATACAATGTAATGTAAACCTACGGGAAACTAACGCAGCAATCCACCACTACAGCCCCCCACTTAAACCCCTGGGTGCTACCAAGAGGAATCGAACCCATGGCAGGCGCAGATCCACCCTTACCACTACCCTTACCACTAGGGCAACCGAGGGGCAGGTATATATATATTCCCATTCTTAAATTGAAAAACGTACATAGTTAAAAACTCTGTGTTTTCCTCATATGTAAATGTATACACTGATACAATAACACATACACACACATACGTACTCAGAGAAATTTTTCAAAGCCGAGCGGGTACCACGTGGTGCCAGCTCGATGCATCTGGGCCGTCCATTTCGGTTTTGGACGGCTCGGATTTAGAGAGAGAAAAAGGAGAGAGAGTGTGGGGGTGAGAGGAGAGAGAGTGTTTCTATCTAGGCCGTTCAATACACTTTTAGACGGCTTGAATGTGCCCGCTCAGACACCACGTCAGTCGGGTGACGTGGTACCCACCTGGCACTGAAAAATTTCTCCCTCAACCGTGTTCCATCCATGTCCCGTGCCAAAAAATATTAGTAAAAGCTAAGGGCATGTCGAACATGTATCTGGGTGTGTCCTCGCTGGGTCCCCATGTCTGAAACGTGAATACAACGACTTCTAAAAGTGTCGGTGCTTCAAAAGTAATCACACATTATAACTTAAAAAACAAATGATCTTCCTGTTTTATTTTCCAGGACAAAAACTTAATATCCAAAGCAACAACAGATTCAGAAATCTAAGATCAAGTCTTTAAATAACCCAGCAACTGACACTAGACAAACTCATAACATATAGCAAGAGAAATATCTGATGCAAACAGCAATAGGTGAAAAACTTAAGAGAAACGCGTAATCAAAATAGAACGAATGGATAACTGGAAACTCGAATGAATGCCCTTAACGGGTTATATAGCATTTAAGAGGTTTTAAACTCGAAACCTTTGTAGGAAGCAAACATTTTAAAGTCTCAAACTTTGACCACCAGACCAATCCCCTGAGATGGTAAAACTTATGAACCCGTTAAAGGGCATGAATCCGAAAAGCACTCTTCGATGGACTACTTTTCTTCTCACATTTTTACTCCATTAAAATGTCACTCACCACTGTCACCAAATAGTTTTGCTTTTAGGCACCAAAATTTGTTTTCAGATGATCATCCCAAACATTAGTACTCCTCCGTCCCTTTTTAAGTGTTCCGCTTCGTAATTTCAACTTATTAAGAAAATATCATCATTACATATTTCACATAAATTTTTACCTCCACTTTCCCTACTTACCCTCTATGGAGATATCATCATTACGCTTTTACTCACTAACTTTTTATAATAGAATCTACTTTTAGGGACAAAATAAAAAATGCATCAACTTTTACCCACTAACTTTACAAAATGAACACTTATTAAGGTACATCCCAAAATAAAATACTGGACTTTAAAAAATTGGACGGAGGGAGTAGTATATAGCACTATCCAGTGATACAGGGTCCAACCACATTAGACTAATAGGCAGGTCAAAGCCCATAGTTTGTAAATATTGGGCTGGTAGATCCAAAGCCCACAGTTGTACATGTCCAACCCATGTTTAACATAGGACATGATTCGTTATAGATTTCCTACTATATTTTTTCCCTGAGTAAAAAAGGTTGAGGGCGACACCAGAGTGACAATCCCTTGGGAAGAGGGCCTCCAACCGTCATGGAATGTTTAGTTAGTGAGCCAGTACCTCCCATTGAGGGAGCTAAGCTCATTGGGACGTTCTTGCGAAGTAACCACTACCTGGGAAGGACAACCCGTCACTATAGCCCCACCTGGGTGCCAGCTAGACAAGATAAGGCCACGCACGACATCTGGTTAACGAGTGTCGTCACCCTACATGGGGTGTGGTTCGAACTCTCGACTGCGTGATGGACTAGGATTTGTGCCTCGACCGTCTTGTCAACTAGGCTACCATCTCGGTGGTGTTATAGATTTCCTACTTGCTGCTCCAATAACTATTTGGTGGTCTTGGAGTGCCGCCACGTTATGCCCCATTACACTTATCTCCACATGTTTCTGAGTGGGCTAATACTAAGTGCATGTATCCCATAGAAATGTGTGGTGGATGAAAGTGTTAGAATACACCACGTAACGATGTCTGAGACCATTGAATAGTTACTCATTATAAAGACCCACACAACCAAGGCCAACGCAAAAGAACATAACCTTGGTTGTTTTTTCTATAATACCCTCTTCACTCACAACGCTCCACTGCAAAATCCTCACCTTTTCACAGTAAAGTTCTCATATTTCTTTTGTAATAAAACAAGGGCAAAATTGTCCACACATGCCCAAAAAGACTTGCACATCCATAAATCCTAATCCAATAATAACTGAACAAGTCATGACCAGCCGGTAAAATTGCCTATTTTAATAAACCCAAAAAGTTGGCCTAGTAGTCAAGGTGTAGGGTTCGTCCCCATCAACTCCTTTAGAGCCATTTTACACATAGTTTTTAAACTACGAAGTTTTGCTTAGAAATTTAATTGGGAACTCTCATAAGTAGGCGATGAGATTAGTCCTCCAAATTCTCTCATTTTTAATCGAGGTACACGAAAGTTGACCCGAACATCTAAGTTTTAAAAAAAAATTACCTACTTTATTAATCTTTCACTATCCACAAAAGATTGAAAAAGGCATATCGGCTAGAGAAACGAGAATAAATTACTGTTGACGTGAACAAGACAACAATGAAAATGAATACAAAAATAAAGTTGATACGAATATTTGTCGTGTTCCACTCTTCTTGCTTGTCCGTTCTGTAAAAGTAGAAGAAAAAAAAAAGCCTAAAATCAAAGCTCGATTGGCGAAAAAGGAGCAGGGGAAAAAAAGTAAAAGTAGAAACTAATTTTTTATTTCTGGGTTGAATTAAAAAAATACGGGAAACGAAATATTCCTGTCAGTCAGATACTTTTTTTTTTTTTTTTGAAGATCATGCTAAATTTTACAGTATATGTTTGATTGCGAAATTATAACGGTATGGAATTTTTGTTTGAGCTTAAAGAGTAAGTCCGGTTGGTTGGTGGGTCTTCTCTCTGTCAATTGATCAGGTTCGATTTTTGGGGTCACACTGCAAGAAAATACAATTTCTTGTAAATTTTCTAGTTCCGACCTAGATGACTTATCTTCGACCGGACCAACGATATTGTTAGTTAAGAGACGCGTAATCTAGTTAGGACACCACTAACCGTCGAACGAAAAAGGGAAGAATTTTTGTTTTGTTAGGTAATCACTTCTGAGTCACATTTAGACAACCAGATTTTCAACCCCAAAAAAGAAAGAAATTTCAAAAACCAGTTTTTTTTTTTTTTAACAGAAAACCAGTTTGTATTTTGCTGTTTCTTTCTTCAATAATTCTAGGAACACACCCACACACACCCAAACACACACCCATACTCACATGAGTGGTGGGTCCCATACACACATTAGAATGTGTAGTGTGTGTAGGACCCACCACTCACATGAGTGGTGGGTGTGTGTTTGGGTGTGTCCCTAGCATCACTGTTCTTTCTTGCGCCTCCATTATTGCCTTCTGCTGCACCACCTCTCTCTCTCTCTCTCTCTCTCTCTCTCTCTCTCTCTCTTCATGATTTCTTGAATTTCAGCTTCTTATTTCAGTTTTTTCTGTTTCCACGCTTTTCTTTTTGCGAGTGGGGTATCTTGATTTTCTTTTTCTAACTTTTCAGTTTTCTCCCTCAAAGTTTTGCTTGAAACTTCATTTTCCAAGAGGACCACATGTTCCTTCCCTTTCTCTCTCTTCATGATTTTGTTCCCACCAGGCCAAGTTTTCCAACTTCCAAGCAATATTTTTCATTTCTTCAAAAATAAAAAAAATTGGTTCAATTGATTAGTTTAGCAGGTGGGTTCTGGGTTTTCTTTTTCTTTCTTCTAACCTCTATCTGCTAAAGGTTAGGTCGAAACGGTCTTTGCATTTTTTGGTTTTTTTTTTTCCTTTCTGTATAAAATTGGATCTTTAAATGATTTTGATGTGTGGGTAAAGGATTTGAGTTCTTTTTGGATTCTAGAGAGAGAAAATGAAGGATTTCGCGGGCACCCCAGGGACTATTACTGGGCTTGTTCTTAGGGTTTCTCAGTGTTTGTTTGCAGCTGGTTCAATTGCTTCTATGGCTACTACCAAAAACTTCTTCAGTATCACAGCCTTCTGGTATTTATTGCTATTTCCTTCATTGTTGATGAATTTGCTTCTTGAGAAGATTTGATTTTCTCTTTCTGTTCGTTGTTTGGCGTAACTTTTTGGTTGTGTGTTTTGTGCATCAAAAGGCATTTATGGATTGAAATTTGACAATCTCATACTTGGAAAAGTTTGATCTTTTAGAAGAATTAGAAAATAATAACTGGAGACAAGTCGAATTTTGTGTGGATTAATTCATTAATTGTGGATAAATTTACTCTTTGCATTGGGATTAAGCCTTGTTTGGATCTTCTGATTGTGAACTGGACAATGCTGTAGTTACATGCAGCAATGTTATGATTCTAGGGACCAGTTTCAGTTATTCATTGAGGTGAGAGATAAAAATATGGTAAAGATCCAAAATCATCGGCATTTGCGATCTCCTTTGCCTGTAACTAGGCTAGAGATTCTACTTCGATGACACACGGAACACTTCAGTCTCTAGACATTCCCGCCTATGGGTTCTCTCTCCAAAACTGTTTTAGACCAGTTCTATTTGTAGATTGTTGGAAAAAAGTTTTAGACCCGTTCAATCTAAAACTGTTTGCCGCAGATAGATTGTTGGAACACAAGGTTTGCTGCAGATAGTACCTCTCTAAAGCTTTAAACGACATGATTCATGGAAGAAGTTGATTCATTTTAATCTGCACATGGTTTGCTGCAGAAACAACGTCAACCATTTGTATATGGTCATTTTGCTTGAAAAACTCTGGGGCAGACACTTGCCCTTTTATGAGCGTACTCCATCTTCGGCCGTATGAGTTTTTGATTAATTTGGCAAGGATTTCTACCTGCTTATGTCGTCGTAGTAACTTTAAGTGGAATATACGTCACTTTCATTAGTGCAAATTATGGTCGTATTGCATGTGGAGAACCGTCTTTACTGAAATTTGCTTCTCATAATCATAAATGCAGTTCTTGAGTACTTTTAACGTTTGTTCATTTCTCATTTCGTCGTTTCATGTGGGCCCACTCGCCCATCAACTTTTCGCATTTTAAATTGTTCTGTTTTTATGACCTGTATTCATTAACTGCTAAGCAAAACTTGATAAAATAACAAATGGCGATTTCACTTCATTACAGACCACTCCCTCGAGATAGAGGTACACAACTTTGCGCAAACCTCCAAAAGAGCAAACTTCGCTTTTTTTCCCCAGATGGCTGAGTAACGCAATCTACAAATAGTAACTCTCTAAAACTGTGTCCAGCACTTCTTGAACGGGTCTAAATTACAAATCGGAGTCTTTAACCATACTGTGCGGACATGTCAGCTACACTTCCTGAAGCCCTGTGCTATGTGATGAATCTCTGCAAGCAGAGTAATTCATTAAAAAAATTAACCACTGCATCAGAGAGGCTAGGCCTAGAGACCCGATTCAGTTTTTGTGTTCTTCATCTTGCTTCCTTCATTCAAAACTCGGAGCATCAATAATGCACAAATCCCAGAAAATACTAGGAAGTAACAAATCTTGGAACTATGACTGCTGTCCTTGGATGACAATATTGCAATGCTGCTATTGTCTGGGGCAGAATGCGAAAGAAGCAGCTAATTCCAGACAAAGAACCAGTGCCGTTGTTCGTTGAGAGGGAACTTAATGTACGTATGATCTATGGTTGTAGCGAGAACATTTTATTGATACAAACGATTGCTACACTTGATGTTGTCATGACATAAAGAGTCAACTGATGGTTCAGGGAAAATGGGAGTAACTTTGTCAGAGTGTATATTCTATACTACAGCCTTCTAAGATGCAGTTTAGCAGTCAAGTGACACAAACTGAATCAAATATGAAGCTATGTTGGTCAAACTTTGTTTGATCAGCTCGCTTAAAGTATTTGCAGTCATCTCCTTTCCTGTTTTGTTTTTTAGGTGTTGGAATTTTTATTTTTATTTTTTTGTATTAGTTACGTGCTTTTTACTATTGAGAGTTGCATACATGTGGAGTCTCAATATACTGCCACTGTATGCTAACTACAGTCCTGAGTCTTCGGTTGCCGTAATTACCAAACCAAACTAGATTCACGAGTACCAGTATTGAACTGTGGAAATGTTCTTGAAATATGTGGTTCTAATGCTTGTTTGGGCATCCTTAGTTCTGTTTGTTTGGCAAAGTTTGTAGATGAAAGTGGTTTTGACGTAGAATTGTCAACATACTTCCTTCTTCTGAATAATATTCACCAGCACAATTGTTGCTATAATTGATGTTGTGTTTGCAGTTACTTGATTGCTTCAATGGGTTTGCAAATCATTTGGTGTTCTGGACTTGCGTTCTTGGATGCATATGCCTTGGCAAAGAAGAAGGTGCTCCACAATCATGTCCTCGTCAGCCTCTTCGTCGTTGGAGACTGGGTCAGCCTCTTTAAATCCATTACGAATTGTCATATTCACGGATAAAACTAGGCATGGGTGTTATCATGGGATACATAATCCTGCAGTAACTTGTCCCAAGGAGGGTATTTAGTCATTTGGACGCCAGAAATTATCTTGGGATAAGTTGTCCCACCTCCTCCCCTGGGACAACGTAATTCTGTGTATCTGTGATAAAAGGGCTGCATGTTCGGGATTAGTTGTCAAACATCAAGAAACATTCCTAGTATTTCGGTGTAACTAATAAAGATGCATCTCTATTTAACCAATGAAGACAGCTATCCAGTTTCTTTCTTGTTTCATTATTTCTTTTTGCAGGTTACAGCAACACTATCCCTCGCTGCAGCTTCTGCTTCAGCCGGTGTGACGATGCTGTACTTTGCTGATGTGGCAAGCTGCAGATTAGGACAGGAATGCCTTAAGTACCAAATTTCGGTTGCTTTTGCATTTTTGAGCTGGATAACAATAGCCTTGTCATCCCTAATTATGTTTTGGCTTTTGGCTGCTGGATAGATCCGTAGTAGTTTTGGTTTTTCAGTTTTCGTGATGTGTATAAGAAAAGAGAGCAAACAAGAGACCGATGGCGGATCAAAAAAAAACAAGAGACCGATGGAGCCGATAGCTGAAACATGTTTTTGTTTCCAAATTTTGGAGTTTGAGCAGCAAAGTGTGTCACACCTGAATATAGGTACATGAGGAAGATGTGGCATGGTGATCCAAGTTTACTCTTCAGCATATGAGAGACCAATGTGAAATGCACATGAAATATTTGATTCACTTGAGAAACTCAATAGGAACAGCAAAATTGCTTCAACTCATCATTCTTGGCATTGGCACATGAAAGATTCTTCATTAAGAGAAAGGAAAAGGAAAAGAAAATGTAAAAGAGATCCAACTTTCTACCTTATTTTTCCTCTCGAAATTCAAACTCCAAGCGCTACAAGTCGATGGAACGAAGCTCAAAGGCTGAAGGAAGGCCGAGATGAAGCCTGTGCGGAGCAAGCCAGCACTGGCTGAGATGATAAAAATGTGCTCCGGCACCGGCTGAGATGATAAAAATGTCGACACCGATCAGATGAGTTTGAAAACTACAGGGTTAAGACCACACACAGATTGCAAAAAATAACAAGAAAGAAACTACTACTATTGAGCAAAGAGTGAAAATATTAAGTGGCTTCTTTTGTATTCTGTGTTTGGACCGCAAAGAGCTGTGCAATCTCAGTCGTCAAAAAAACATTTTTAATGGTTAGATTTTGTTGAAAGACTCTTCGCGAGAAGGAATTATTATTTCCCGCAAATAGTCTTTTCAAAATCTAAACCACTTATTGCTGAGATGAACGAACGAGATGAGATCTACTGCGGAGAAGTCGGATCCATTGGAAAAACGTCTCTGGGATCTCCAACCACACTTCAAATCTTCATTTCGAAGAATCTTCCTCTTCCAACCATATTTCATTTGAGTTCTTCAAAACAATGAACCATTTTCTATTTTTCAAAACAAAGAACCATTTTTCAAAACAATGTCAATGTAAGTTCAAGGTGCTTCATTGATTCTCAGTTCAACACCACCCACTTATCAAAATCAAGTGAAAAACCAAAAATAGTGTAAGCGAAAAACAAATTTCTAGCTTTGTACGAACTAGAATCAAAGAGAGAAGTAAATTCTTTCCAACAACTTTCTAGATTCATTCTAGCCAAACAATCAGGGAACATTCCACAGTTGGTCAAAATACTAGTAGCAATATTTACAAGTTCAACGGGAAAAAAAAAAAAAAAAAAAACTGATTACTTGGAACATTAAGCATCCGGAAATAGTGCACAAATTCGTAAGACTATTTTCTAAGCAGCAGGAGGCCTGAGGTCTCGATCCTGCGTTGTGTCAAGAACATTTGGCGGTAGATATTGCCACATCGGAACATATCCATAGCTGGGGAAAACAGCCATCTTGTTTGCCGCAGCATGATATGCCGCTGCTGGATGCGGGGCTGGCAAAAACCCAGGAGGTGAGACAGTCATAGCTTTCAGCTGCTGCTCTATCCTTTCTTTGTCCTCCTTCAGCACCACTTTCTCTTCACGAAGTTCATTCTTCTCGGCCTGTTTCAGAGGCAGGCTATTAGAATGACAAGATCCAGAAGGGTCTTGAATAACTCGCTGTAATGATATCAATTTATTGCATGAGGGCTCAAAGCACGCCATGATGGCATTAAAAATGAACTACACGTAACAAACACTTCATTCATGGCTATTTTTCTCCACTGTGTCTCCGTAGTCAATGTGGAAGGACTAAGAATTGGACTTCTACAGATACTGATTATAAGTGAAGGAAAATCTGAAATGATAACAGGAGCAAAAATAGTACGACTGGCTATGAAGAATGGACAGTGCCGAAGGTCATGTCAAGATTTCAGACACTAACACACTTCAGACAGGTATCTGATATGTGACATAGGCAAAGGCATGTTCTAATAACAGGCAAAGCATATCATGCCCCAGAATACATACCAAAAATGAGCGACGCTTCACTCAAAAAGAATGCTGCATAAATATAACCAACCTTTAAACTTTTTATCTCTTCTACAAGTTTCTCATTTGTCTCTTTGGATTCTTGAGATTCAGCTCGCAGCTGGTTCACAACTCGGATGGCGTCCCCAAGTATGGCCAACTTGTCATTTTTGGGAGGTCTCCCAGGTTCCAATAAGGAGCTCAATTCTACAAACCTGCACAACAGACATCATTCATCATTTAAAAATCACCAGAGAGCTACAACGCGAGAACTCTGTATAAAAGGACCCTTTTCCTTTCACATGAATGCTGATTCTAAAAACAGTTTCTTTTGCTTGGTATACGATATAAGTTGATTATGTTCCTGCACATTGCAAGCACTACATTACATGGACTTGGGCTTGGGCATGGATGTTAGATTGGGTACATTCCAAGTAGTCAATTCTTCTAACACCTATGTTGAAGGACGCAGAAAGTAACTACACAACTACGAGTTTCGTGTCCGTCAATTTAATTTTTGTGGGTACTACTACTTGGTTTGTTAAAGAGTAATATGATGCATTCTATGCACTATATGACCTTGTCTTGTGTTTTCATACACTCATTTAGAGAAAACAATCAATCTAACAGAGATCACAAGACAAGCTGCTCATCAAATTGCAAGCATCAAATTCCTTTTCTCCTTTCATACCAACTGCACAACCAGGAAGTAAAGATATCTATAATCTTAGCAGAATGCCATGCCCTCTTTACCATAGGCATTAAGTCGAGTGCGTTTAATTTCTTAGTAAAACAGGATTGCACGTATCAATACTCATGCTGGACATTGGATGAAAACTGATTACGAAAAAGTGAGGTTTTTCCTGTAATTACAAGACATAACAGATTTTCTTCTGATAATTACTAAAAAGAATTCCAAATTGACTATTGAAACAACATAAAGATCCAATTCAATGAGATGCTTGCCTCTCATTCAATTTTTCTCTCCGTAATCTCTCACGACAGGCTTTCGTCCCCAATCTGCTACATGAAACATTCCGTGCTCTGAGAAGTAATCATCAAGACAAACTCATCAAGAAAAACTACGTATATGGAACAAACAATGTGTATGATGTTGGAAAAAATTGAGAAGTGACGAAAATAAACAAGTGGAACCAACACAGCTCAAAGTTTCCAAAGCAAAGTCATCGTGCACAACTTGGGGATATCATAGTGGCCAAATGAAACAACCATTAAACTACCACCAGTCTCATCCAGATATAATCTAATCTCTATACAACAATGTCTTAGGAAAGCAAAAAAACCCTTTGCCAGCAAAGACAAAAGTCATGAAGTTCACAAAGGTGCAGATATTATGAGGTATATTCTTCAAAGCATGAAGAAAAATCAAGTCATCCTGAACATGTAGTGAAATGAATCTTCAAGGTAACCAAAAACATCCTGCAAAGCACAGGGAATCCCCAATGGAATGATTTAGAATACCGAATCATCAGTTGAAAAATAATATCTGACTCTTGAATTGTCGAAGCAAGAATCCCGCACGTCATGGTCTTGAATACCAAACCATTAGAGTTTCCAATATATGAACACCATATGAGAAAGGTGAATCAATTTAAAAAATGATCATATATGAGGCATTTCACTTCTCAGATTCCACACATAACCCCCAAAAATTATTGAAAGATATATGAACCCCTGCAAGTAGTCTTCTTACCGAAACAACCAGCGCACACCCCCAACCACTAAAGAAAACTATGTTTATTGCTATGTTTATTGTATCACGGCTATGCTATCCTCATATACCTATGAGCCATCGTAAAAGGTTAAGCAAATTGTGGGTCAAAACGAGTTCTTAGTGGTAATCATACATTTGGTAGGCAAAATTATTTATTTTGAACTTGACAATAAGAGCCAACATTGCTGTCATAAAAGAAGAAAAGGAAAAAAGAGCCACAAATTCTTACTGATGCATTTAACATAACGGACAACTCTGTCTATTTCCCCTTTTGATGGTAAAGTTTCATCCATGCATTCTTTATGCCATTTAAACCAAACAAGTTCTTTTCAGATCACTAAGTAGTGATATATGGAGTTTCATCATTAATTCTCAAGTTTACCAACACAAGCAACACGAAGCTTTTCAGAACTGCGATAGGAGAAGCACAGTGCCCCAATTACAAAATGTAACCGAATACCTTTTCTTTGGGCATTCTTTCTCTATGCAATCCTCATCTTGTAGCATTGGCTCAGTAAGTGAAAAATCAGCTTGCACATCAGCACTGTGAAAACAAGCAATCACATCACGTCGCAAGTAAGAAACATTGTTATGGATGACAAAAAGGTATTTCAACTCCATATTTGCATATATCCATATCTCCTTGTCTTACATCACATCCATCTTAATATCCTCGTTTCAACTACACTCATTTTTCCCTAAAGCATCGCTGGCCTTTTAGCAACGCGTGTTCTAAAATGCCCCTTTCAATTTTTGTAAGCCCAACTATTGCCCCATGCTCAAGAAGAAGCCCTCCACTTATACCTACTCTACTTCTATGGGTACATCATTTGCAATTGCACCGCCCTCGCTAATAGTTTAACCTGACGAAAAACTTCACTTTTTGAATCTCATGGTATTTGAATAGTCGACCATCAAATTTACATTCCCATTTGTTCAGTTTAATTCTTATTAAACCAACCACTTTAAATTCCAATGCTTCTCTCCAAATTCTAAATTCTAATTCAACCCTCGCTCATCGCCTAAACAAGTGTTAAGTAATTTTATTTCCCTTCACCCTCTTTTCCCTCAATAAATCTACGAGTCAAACATAACACAACAAATCCCAACTAATTCCCCGATTCCTTCAAAGTAGGCCCCTCCCCTTCTGCTCTTAATTCGCACACTGCGTTTGCGCTCTCAATCCTTGCTCTCATGAATTCTATTACTATTCAGATATTTTTACAAGACGCTCACGCACGCTCATCTCAATCAATCATCTTCCACGCGCTCAAAACACGATGAAGTTCCACATTCCACTGACACAAAAACAGATCACACCCAAATCAAATTGACTTTTCAAATCAAAATCCTAACTTTTTTTTATGGGTAAGCATGAAAATCCAAATTTTTTTGTTTCGGGTAAGCATCAAAATCCAAACTTCAGAGAAATAAACCGTTTATACACAATTTCACATACGTTTTTGCGTAAACAAAGCATGATAAAATAAATACCTTTGGCTTCCCCAATAGAGATCGGTCGATGGAACATCGTCGACGATATAATCGAGAAGATCCCAACCGGTACCATCAAACGGGTCCATAATTCGGGTTCAACAAACCGAAAAAACTCTAGAATTCTTCGATTGGATCAGTTGTTCGATTCATCCGATCATTAATGGTGGTCCCAGGTGGAATCGAAGCCTCCTGTTAAGACTTTTCGATGATGAGAGAGAGAGAGAGAGAGAGGGGTTCATGATACGGGAGTTGAGAGGAGGAGCCAATCGTGTTGGACCACGTGGAATGGTGGTCAATGATTAACGTCGTTTTGCGATATGTTTCGCCGCATCCTCTTGTGGAAAATTATTCAATACTCCGGAAATATACTTACTCCCCTCATGTAACATGTGGAGTCTACACGGACGCACATGTAAGCTTTATTATGTAAGGGGAGGGAGTATACTTCGAGAGTACTAAATAATTGCCCCGGACCAGTCCAGGTGATTGGTGATCCAATGGGGAGTACAATTTTGTTCACCCTCCTCAAAAGAGGGTGAACATTACCCTTTCTCTCATTGGTTGAAATGGTGTGGATTTCACTACAAAGTGATGTCATGTTTACCATGCAATACACTTTTTGGTAAGCATGACATCACTTTGTGGTGGGAGCCACATCATTTCAACCAATAGGAAGGTGGGTAATGTTCACCTTCTTAAGTGGAGGGTGAACAAAACTCAACTCTCCAATGGGTGTCTTCTTTTCTTTTCTTTTTTTCAGATTGCATTTATTTCGATTGACAGTGAGGTGTTCATAACTTATCAATTACGAGTATTTTTTTGCATTTGTTAGTTTTACGCCAAACTTTTATGTGATATAGGTGAGTAAAAACGAGAATTTTTTAGCTTTTCTTTGGATATTTTCCAAAATACTTGTGTAAAAGTAAATTTTTTTACTTTTCCAATTCCTCTCGTCCTTGCTCACCTATATCACATAAAAATTTGACGTAAAACCAACAAATGCAAAAAAAAAAAAAAAAAAATTTTGAATAAGGACAAAACTAAAAAATTGTGGTATATAAGTTAATCACTAGCATGAACGGGACAAAAATGAAACCATTCAAAGATGCATAATTTAGATCTTGCGGCCATGACGTAAAGAGTTGCGGCCATAGGGTTATATAAGGACAAACATTGTGTCCACTTCTCGACAACGTAGTGGCCGCAAACTACTACTCCCTCTGTCTATTTTTAACTGTCCAACTTTCTAAACCCAATTTTATGAAGGTAATCATTATACGTCAAACAATTTAACTTTCCACAACTACTCTTTATAGACATCATTGTTATACTTTTTTATCACTAGAATTTCATAAAGGCATATACTCAAAAGGGTCAAACGAGAAATTTTTCAATCTTGCGACCACCCCACGATTTTTTCAGCTTAGAATAGAAATGCAGAATTAAAAGTTTATAAAATTGCTACCCTTGTAATGATCCAAAAAATAGTAACAATCACCACCATGTTCTTCATTATTCTTCCTTAATAAAGCGAGGGCGGCCCCATAATTTTAATTCAGCGACAAAGATAATTTTAAAACAAAATTCCATTCACTAGAGTATTTGTTTTGTTATACTACTAGAGTATGATAACATACTCATCAGTATAAAGTGAATTTTTCTATAATTTGATTTCATACAAATGAGCCATTGCAGATAATACTAGACAAATTAATACAGCATGGAGAAAGCCCAATAACACTAGTTACTTTTTGTCTCTGTAACTTGGGGAAAATCCTTCGTTCTATTTTTGTGTTGGATCAACCTCACTTCTAAATTTGCCTCATCTTAATTGGCGGGCTCACCGCGAGCCTCATCTTTTAATGTCAGACCATTCATCTCGCAGCTAATGCCAAATAATTGATCCATGAAAAAATTTGTTTGGAATAACCGTATATTCCATAGTCACATTATTGTATCACATTTTGTTGGAAACTAAAATGGACAACACAACTTCTTGAATAGTTCATCCTTTATTGAATTAGGCACAAAATTGATTGTTACATAGACTAAAGTAGGAGGGTGAATATTTAATCAGATGACGCGAGCTTCATTTTTCAGCTTGTCAATCAACTCGTCCACAGAAGAAACCATAACCCCTGATTTTCTCTTGGGTGGTTCAGTAACTTGAACGATCTGCAAGTCGGATTTGATTTCCACATTCAACTCCTGGGGAGTATATTTCTTAATGACCTTCGATTTTGCTTTCATTATGTTCGGGAGTGTCGCGTACCTTGGCTGGTTTAATCTCAGATCAGTCCTGCATGAGAACATAGTTGTTCAGTAGCCATAAATCTCAAAAAAAAAACAAAACAAAACAAAAGAGGTTAAGGCTGCGTTTGGACTTCAAATTGTGGGGGATTTTGGCAAGGGGAAGATACTGAATAAATTCGCATACTTTTTCCTATCCATTTTTGTTTTCCTTTAAGACATACCTCTCAACAAGTCCAAGATCCAAAGTTCCAAACGCGTCCCAGGGAATGATGAGGACACGGAGACACAGAAATGGACTTGCTAGTGAAAAGTCATTAGTTGCATCCACCTTTTTTCTTTTGAGGAAGAGATCCGGTATCTATAAACTACTCCACTACTTAAAAACTGGCAATCAAGATTTCTAACTGAAATCGTCTTTGGAGACGGAAAGAATGCTAACAAACTCAAAGTAATCATCAACCTTCAGCTGGACATGATCATTTCAGGGGTTTTTTTTGGCAGTATTTACTTCAGAGAAAGATGCATCGTATACCCAACTCCGCATTTTAAGGGCTAATAGCCGCATATAACTTGTCATTTGTTCAGAATTGTATCGGAAGTAGCAATTACACCTTGCAATATTGCTGAAGAACCCCTTATGTCAACAATTTCGGAGCATTTGTGTAAATGATACGAGCAGTACAGGGAAGGGGAGCGGCAGAGGGAGAAGAATTAGGGATCAGAAGCTAACGTGATTACTGCAGGTAAGTCTAAGCACAAGGTCTCCAGGCCACCATCCACCTCTCTGTCCACTGTCACTTCTTGTTTTTCTTTGTCCAGCACAACCTAAGGAAACCATCAGTAAGTAATGGAGGAAATGATAAGATTACTTCAAGCTTTTTGAAGAGGAAAATACGAATTCCTCTTTTCAAAATGCAAAGTACAAATCATAAATGCAGCAAATAAGCATTCAGACAACTACTCAACAACTTGTTGCAACATGAGACAAGAGAATAAACCAATGCACGACCACTAAAACTGTTTCAGAGTGTTCTTTAAACGAGGAGACGCTGAAGCCCAGACATTTTGATCCAATTCAAAAGAGGCAAACAAGCACAATTCAATATTACTCCGTTGGGTTCGGCACTCATGTGGTCACGGGTTCGAGGCGTGCCGATGCCCCCTTGCTCCCATTTGAATCCCATGATCCGCCATTCTGCCTCTTGCATTCTTTGGCCTCGGGTGGGGCGGTGCGGACCTATGGGTTTTGGGTCTCCTTATGAGGGCCCCGCTGCAGGTCTGGAGTCCTATGGTTGCGCCTAGGGGAGGGTTGCTACGCCTCGTTGCCCCCTCCTCAACCCTTTTTAGTAGCCAAAAAAAAGACTCCACAACATAATACTATATAGTGGGCAGTCTTACCAACATCATTTTTCTCCAGAATTTTAAACAAAATGATGTGACTTTTGTGGTGCTTTTATTTCAAAGAAAGACACTCCTCATTGTGGTTCATGAACTTAAAGGGACAGTACCACATCGTACGAGTTCTTTGCATGAAGTATCTGCTTCTGAATGAGTGATTATCGGGATCTGCAGACATCATTTTGGAAGATCCTACAGCTGCTTTTTGGGCTTCTATTGCCTTTGTATGACCATCAATGAGGGGATCTGGGTCATCCATTGAGCACTACAGTGATTTCTAGCCGCCGTATAACAGAAAAAATCCCAATTCATCATGGCAGATTGGTGGCAAAGGCCACTAACAAGGTTCAGCCCACTGACTGTCTGGTGTGTGATTGGACATTGCAAATTGGCAGATTGGATACAAACCTGATCTTGCTAAGTTCAAAATTCAAATATGTCCAAAGCTGCAAGTTTTAGCAAATAACGGGAAAGGCTCATCTCAAAAATAGCCACCGAAAAGGCTCATTTGGAAAGTAAGATGAGAGTAGAATGGAGAAATGGACTCAAACTTGAATAGCTTGATCGAGCACCAAATGGAAAAAATAGCACAATTTGTAATTTGAAGAGGAAAATAGAATTTATGCATAAACCAGATTACCTTGGAAGCAAAAGTCCCTTGCGGCCAGTTGAGAAGCCCTGCCAACATTTGGCCTGTTTGATTGCAATCATCATCGATGGCCTACAGATGAATCTCGACGTCAGGACATAAGTTACTAAAACATTTTCAATAAAAATAAGTTCAAGGAATCAATGACCATACACCAAACTAAAGTGATCGATCGATCATCTAGAGAGCTGTCTATCCAACGTCCAGCAAAGTACAAAACCAGATCCAAAATCAATCCTATGCTTCAATTGGGTACATCAAACTAAAGGGAAAATCAGACCAAGTCTCAATTCAATTCGAATTACACTTTAGTGTCCAGAATCAAACAAGGAACGCCGCTTCAGCTGAGTCCGTGGGCGCGTATGTAAAGTAAATTACACACTTACTGCAGTGATACTCCCAAAGAAGATGGTCAACAGAACTCAAACATAATTGGGGGACGACGATATCACCAAACTCACATCAAAGCAGGAGCTGCCTCAAATTGAAAACAACCTAATTGAAGGAAACAACGTGATTTGAGGTTGATACAAAATTTTGGGAATATTGTTGAAATGGTCAGTCAACCAACCAATCAAGATCATAGGATTAAATACAATGAATACTGAAAGCATAGAGACACCCCTTCAAGTGAATGAAATATGTAAAGACAGAGAGATAGCATACATAATACATCTGTATGTATTTCAAGACCGTATAGCATGCATATGTGTGCTATCCTCACATACTGCATCACTGTATGTGTTACTCTTTTACATAGATCATAGATGTCAAACATTCACATAGGGCATGTTTCTTTGACCATTGCATAGGATTATCTATTAAATGTGACCATATATCTGATATTCAGTTAAAATTTAACAGTTCGGATTAAGTAATCATCAGACTCTATATCCCACGAATTGGATGTACAGTACCAAGATGATGCCGTATTATTAGTGCGAGGGAACTACCTATTAGTATATCTCTGCACTATTAGTTCTAGGTGTGATAAACGAGCCAAGCGACCCGAGTTTAGTTACTCAAGCTTGGTTCGAATTTTTAATGAGCTTCAAAATCTGCCCAAATTTAGCTTGTTCATGAGACAAGACGATCCCAAAAGAGTTTTAACCGAGCTGAACACTAGCTGATCTCGAGTAGCTTGAACTTTTTATAAATCATAAGCCGAAAGAACTGAGTTACCACTCCTGTTCGAGCTTGGTTTGAAAGCTTAACGAACTTAAAAAATGTTCAAGCTTGGTTTGTTTATGAAACAAACCAATCTTAAACGAGCTTTGAACAAATGAACACGAGCTCAGACTCGAGTAGCTTAGTTGTTTATCAGCGTTCAATCAAACAAACACAGCCTTATAAACTCCATTTACATTACGAGAGTCGAAATTTGACAAACCTGTTTTCCGAGGATAAGAATCTGGGGTTTCTCGACCTCGACCAGGGCCCTAAGCAGCTTGGCAACCGAGAGCGGGTAGAGCATCTCCTTCGTCTCCACGTGTATCCCCCTGTCGGCGCCCATGGCAAGTCCCGTGCGCAGAGTATCGACGCACTGCTGCGGGCCCATGCTTACGGCGACCACCTCCGACGCCCGACCCGACTCCCGGATCCGCAGCGCCTCCTCCAAGGCTATTTCGCAGAATGGGTTCATCGACATCTTCACGTTGGTGGTCTCGACGCCGGTCTGAAACGAAAATGGATGAGAAGAGAGAAATTGAAGTGGGAATTAATTAGAAAAGTGGGGGATTTGAGGGGGTTTGTTTACCTTGTCGGGTTTGACGCGGATCTTGACGGCGTAGTCGACCACCCGCTTTATGGCTACCATTATCTTCATTTTTCTGGTTTGGATTTTGGGTTTGGGTTGCTCTGTCACGGCGGTGAACGGTGGTGGTGGGTATGGGAGAGACGTCTGGTGGTAGTCCACTGTTACAAAATGCTACACACACAACAATGTGGACGAGTGGGCTACACATAGTAGTGTGTGGAGCCCACATGAATGTAAAATGTTGTGTAAGTTGCTGTGTTTTGATTGTTGTGTGAGTAATACTGTCCACTGTTTATTAAGAAGAAATAGGAATTACTTTACGAGACGGTTCTGAGAACACCCAAAAAAACATTCCAAATCTCAATCTCATAGTTTCCGATCAAATTTTTATTATTCGAATCGTTCAATGTGTTTAAAAACGTGTATTTAAGGTACCCGCAAAAAATCAATTCAAAATATGACCGGAAATTGTTTGATCCAAACAATTTTTCATACATATTTTGAGCTGATTTCTCGCAGATACCTTTAAAAACACGTTTTAAACACATTAAATGGTTATTTGATCGAAAACTTTGGGGTGTTTTTTTAGATAATATTTTTTTAGGTGTTTTCGGAACCGTCCTGTATTAAAAACTATCATATAACCTAGATGTGGCAAACGGGCGGGTCTGGACGGGTTGAAACAAGTCGCGAGTTAAATATGGGCGGGTCAAATATGGGTCAAAAGGTAAACGGGTTGAAATGGATTGGATCGAATATGGGTCAAGCCAAACCCAAACCCTCCTGCCCGACCCGTTTTCCTTTCTTCTTCTTCTTCTTCTTCTTTTTTTTTTTTTTTTTTTTCCAGAAACTAATTCCTCTCTATCGAAACTCAGACTTGCTAAAAAAAATACCACATCTACGAACGTTTCGAATCAATAAGGAAAAAAAACTCCAAGTCATGCCTTAAAAAAAAAAAAATCGTCTCAAGTTTTACAATTAAAATCAATGATGCTTGTACAATAATATGGGTACAGAATATGGTTAATTTATGTATGCAGAGAGAGAAACTTACAAACAGCCGAAGCCACCGCTTGGGTTTGGATTAAAAAATCAATTGACTTAATTTTTTTTGTCTATATTCAATTTTTTTTTGTATTTGCTTGTTTTGACAAACTTTGTACCTCTATTAGTTCGTCTTGATGAGAGAATCGAAAAAGTAATTTTTTTTAACTTTTACCCTAATATTTTTTTTGTAATATTCAAGATAAATCCCAAAAAACCGATTTTTGGGCTTTGTCTTGGATGTTTTTAAAAATATTTGGGTAAAAGTCATAATTTTTTACTTTTCTGATTGGAGCGAATCAAAAATCGTAAAATACTTGTTGCAAAACAACAAACAAGAAAAAAGTTGAATACGAACAAAACGAAAACAAGCCCAAAAGAGAGAGAGGAGCTCAAGAGATTGGTTTTGTAATTATCCTATCACAATCAAAACGAGCTCAAGGGGCAGGTATAAGAACAAAATTCACAAATTTAAATTAAGTTCAAGAGAACGTAGCCTTAGGCCAAAATGTAGAATCAAAATGTGGTGGACCGATAGTCAAAGAGAGAAACACGAGAGAGAGAGAGTAGTAACAGTAGTTCACTTTTGAAACCAAAAAATGGTTTCGTCTGGTATAGGAGGCAGGACAACGTAACAGTAGTACACTTTTGTGCATGGAATGAGTCTTTTAGTTTTAGCCCATATTCAACCCATATTTAACCCATCTAAACCCATGTAATTATGGGTTTATATGGTTTCAACCCATATAAACCCATTATGTAATATGGGCGGGTTGGGTTAGATTATAAGTGGGCGGACTGGGCGGGTTAGAAAAATATGAGTTGAAATTGCCACCTCTAATATAACTTGAAATAATTGAGATTGGAGATTATCAATTTTTATGGGGCCGGTGCATAAGGTACTTTGGGTGCGTTTTCATAAATTTCTAAGCAGGTCATTTACATAAATTAACGAAAATACTATTTGCCAAAAATAATTTGACTATTGTCGTTATTAGATTGCAGTTGTTAGTTTTGGCTGAAAGTGAAACACACCATTTGTCTCGATTTCAATCAATCTCTCCACCACAGAACGATGGGATGACGCCTTAGAAATATTTCTCCGTTCTGATTTGTTTGTCTATTTTCACTATTTAGAACCTCCTACAAAATTGTCTATATGTTTCAATTTATAATATTTTTTATATGCAATATAGATCTTGTTTGGTGGATCTCAATTAGGTCTAAAATATGATGTTTTTGAAATATTGTAAAATATTATAGATTATGAGATATAGACAATTTTTTGAAAGACACGTATGTCGAAATTGGAAAAAAAACTGGGACAGAGGGAGTATCAAAATATGCGTAAATTGATCCAAACATCCTGAGTTGAAGAGTATAAAAATAATGGCTTTGTTCGTTTAAGAGTTTTGAGTATTTTAGTTTTGGTAGTGGGTGGAGAGAGAAATAGGGTAAT
>JAOTQK010000012.1:3061392-3077477 GCA_025642025.1 Rhododendron ferrugineum
CGGAGCGGCCGCCGGACCGATTTCCCTCCCCGGCGCCCATTGGTACCTATATAAATTGTTCCCAATTCAAAAAAAGCTTTCTTATTTTTCCGGAAGAGGACTTCTTATTGGACAAAAAATAAGTTCTTATTTCGTTTCCGGAACGGAGCCTCATTGTATTCAAAGGTTGGGGTCTACTCCTTTTCAAAATCAGTCCGACGAACCAAACACTACCCTTAGCTCATGTGATGCTCAGTAATAAGTTGTTGACAATAAGTTTTTGGTTTTGTTCTTATTCAAATTTTTTTTTTTTTTTTGCATATGCTAGTTTTGCGCCAAATTTTACTATATATTATGGGTTCGTCTCGACGAAAGAAATTGAAGAAGTAAAAAATTATGATGTTTTACACAAGTATTTTGGGAAATATCCAAGAAAAACAAAAAAAAAATCAAATTTTCAGGCTTTTTCTTGAATATTTCACAAAATATTTGTATAAAAGTCATAATTTTTTATTTTTCCGATTCCTCTCATCGAGAAGAATCCATAATATATAAAATTTTAGTGCAAAACTAACATATGCGAATTTTTTTCTAAATAAAGACAGCCAAAAAGTTATTGCCAACAGCTTATTACTCAGTGGAAATTGGGGTTTTCACTGAAAAATGAACACACTACTATTTTTCTTGGTGGTCTTGGCATGAGAGTTGGGAGTTTTCACTAAAATTTGGTTTCGATTCTTCTCGCCAACTGACAACTCTTGGGGCCACATCACACACATACATGGGTGTGAAAGGGCTTTGGTAGAAGCCGAAGAAAAAAAAGTCGGAGGCGCGCGCAAATTAGCTCGGGTCCCGAGGTGGATAACATTTTCTATGATATACACACAAGAAGATATGCCGAAGTTCTGCACGTGTGATTTGTGACATTGAAAACCTTTCTTGACTAAAATAAAATTTTCATTTACACACATAAAGAAAGTCATGAGTTTCCAAAAGCCACCACTTTGACCATCCAGGTGCACTGGACGCAAGCCCAGGTCTCCATCGAAGGTTCTTCCACACGCTGCGAAATTCCCACCCACATGATTTTCCACGTGGCGGCCCGCGAGCCCAGGTGGCCCTTTTCCCACCCATATAAAATCACTTGCGATCCACACAATGTTTTAGCCAGAGAAACTTATATTAATTAATGGAGGGTGGCAATGCGAGGGACGAGAGGGAAGGGGGAGACCAGGTGAAGTACAGGGGCGTCCGGAGGCGGCCGTGGGGAAAGTTCGCTGCGGAGATACGGGACTCCGCCAGGCACGGGGCACGGGTGTGGCTCGGGACGTTTAACACGGCTGAGGAGGCAGCCCGAGCCTACGACCGGGCCGCCTACTCCATGAGGGGTCAGCTAGCCATCCTCAACTTCCCGGAGGAATACCCGAATTCGCAAGGTGGTGCTACCGCCTCCTCCT
The DNA here is from genome assembly GCA_025642025.1 of Rhododendron ferrugineum. Taxonomy (NCBI): domain Eukaryota; kingdom Viridiplantae; phylum Streptophyta; class Magnoliopsida; order Ericales; family Ericaceae; genus Rhododendron; species Rhododendron ferrugineum. The sequence continues at coordinate 3,062,829 of JAOTQK010000012.1, forward strand.
CCGCCTCCACTAGTGCTTTGTCTTCATCTTCCCACCAGTCGTCGTCGATGCACGTGAGGAGAGAGAACAGAGCAGAGAGAAGCGACCAGCATGGGAGGCAAGTGTTTGAGTTTGAGTGCTTGGATGATAAGTTGTTGGAGGAGCTTCTTGAAAGTGATCAAGAGAAAAGGAATAGGAGACAATGAAATTCATATTTATCCTATCATCTAGGACTCAAAGAGTTCAAATTCCCACAAAAGTTCTCTCTCTCTCTCTCTCTCTCTCTCTCTCTCTCTTATTTTCCAGAATTTTGGTAAATTGTTGTAATGTGTAAGGAATCTAAGGATAAGATTGATGATGCATGCTTTTTTAATGGTACTGATAGTAAATTTTGTTAAGTCAAGAATGTGTGGACTAGAATGGAGCTTTGGTTTGTCAAAAGTTTTTCCACCATGTAGGGAAGCCTTTTAACGAGAAATTGTTGAGTGCCGGGTGGGTACTACGTGGCCAAGTGGTGCCCGAGCAGTCCATTCGGGCCGTTCAAAAGTGTGTTAGACGGATGAAACACTATCTCTTCTCTTTCTCTCTCCCTTTTTTCTTTCCGAATCCGAGCCGTCCAAAACCGAAATTGACGGCCCGGATGTGCTGCTCGGGCACCACGTGATCCAGGTGTCTAAATGGCAAAAGACAAGCGTGGTACTGATGTTTGGCCCACGATTGTAACGGAGAAGTTGACTCTGTTTTCAGTTTTTATCAATGTGGCCAAAAGTCTATCCGGAAAGAATTAGTAGAGTGATGATTTGGGACAAGTTATTCTGATAACGAAGTTCCCTAGCTCTTGAACCGTATTTTTGCATTTAATTTCTTCTTCTTTTTATTAAGTGAGATTTGGTATTCGGCAATCGATTGATTAATCCATTAGGAATGGCCAATTAAAGTCGGGACAAACATCCGTATTGACTGATCTCGACAAAAAAGTTGATAGCATGCGAGTGAGAGTCGGACTCCAAACTAAAAGCTTCTCGATCAATAACCATGCAGGCCATGACATATTGTTAGGCGACTGCCATTGCGCCAATCAGAAATAATTGAATGTTGAAATTTGGTGACAAACCTCTTCATGATGTGTTTCATGTGATGTCGGTAAGGTTGAATGCCTGTAAACTTCTTCAGAACGTGAAGTTCAATTGCACAGAAAGCAGTCCTTTTAGAAGTACAGTACTCCTGAAACACAAATACTATTCAAGATCTGTGGTGCCAGCTAGCCCCAATTAGGGTTAATGTTAATCCGGTGAGTTTGCTCCCTACACAATTAATTAGGGTTCGATTTTTGGGGCTGGGATCAGGCCACAAGAAAGAAATTTCTTGTGAATCTCCTAGTCCTAGCGTGGGTGGCTTGCCGTTGACCAGACCGGGAAAATTTGTCGAGCTACATAAGCTGGCCCAAACTCCCGTGATCGTCAAAAAGAAAATTAAAAATATCTCTGATGCCTTCTGGAAGCTGTATTTATCACTATATCCTAATATGCTTTGAAACATTTCTAAAACTGCACCGCCCTTGTGATCATAACTACTTGATGTCCCCACAAGGCATACACCTTTATTCTTTTTTTTTTTTTTGGATTCTTGGGTAATTCTAAAAAATAATACTATTGATCTTACATAAAAACAAAAAATTATTATATGCATCAAATATATTCCCGTAACTCTATAATTAATGTTTGAAACAAACAATACAGTGTGGGTGTAGTATTATTAATCTCATCACGTACTATTAAGCCGATAGAGTGAAATCGTATGAAATTGTATTCAAGTCGAACAAACGGGCCTTTTTTTGTAAGCTGTAATTAATGCACTAAAAACAATGGTACATGGGAGAAACCTACAATCAAAATTGCGGATGTTACAAGTTTTACGCAACGGACACCTGAGTTAAAAAGAAAATTCTATGGTGTCAATTCAAAACAAAACGAAAAAGCTATCTCGAATTCAAAGTGAAAGTTCTAGATGTGGAAAAATTATCCGGCGGTCTTGGGGCACACTATATTGTAGGGCTCCAACTCTTTTAATTTCCCACCACACTATGTGGGTCTAAAATTAAGTGCATGAAGTTCACAAAAATTTGTGATGGAGAAATGTGATGGGATACCATGTGACGTTGCCCCTAGATTTGAGCCATAAATTTAAGTGAATCGTCAACTTGGATTTTGAATTTGCACTTTTGCAAGATAATTTTTTATTTTTAGACTCAAAACCACAACGCTACTGGAGTTATAAAAGATCAGTAAAACGATCAAGATAAACTGACCCTGTTCCGCTTTATTTTTTAATTATTTTTTCCCGCTTTACAAGACAGATCATTCTCTTATAATACATCACCTTTAATTTAAAAAATATGCTCTTATTTCCTTAACGGAACGGGGCTTGAGTGCAAAATAGAGTACGTCTTTTCGGCATTTTCCTCGGTAATTGGGATACCATCAATAAACCCATGTTTCCCTTCAGCCCAGCCCAGCCCAGTAGGTTAATTTTTTAGTCCCCCAATTTAAAAAAACACATTCACGTAAGAATTTGGAGAAAATGACGGTCAATGATGTGTTTTGATAATTAATACCTGGCTATCTGCCAATGACATGCTGAGAATATTTGTTGATACTGAAAATGTCCTTGATGGGTATTAATTATCAAAACACGTCATGAGCCATTATTTTCCCAAGAATTTGTGACCATAATAACATTGATGAACCGTCATTTTTCCAAGAATTTATGACCATAAACATTGATGAGCCGTCATTTTCCCAAGAATTTGTGACCATAATAACATTGATGAGTCGATTGTGGCATGTCCCCTATTTAAATCACACATTCTAGGGTTCCAAAAACACATGCATACAAACTCGTACTAACATATACAAACCCTAACCTAATTTTGTACCAAACCCATCAAACCATCACAGGAAAAGGAAAAGGAAAAAAAATAAATCTACAACAATTGAGTATCGATCTATAAGTATCGAATTGAACTGATTTTTCGCGGGGGACCTTGAAAAACTGTTTTACATTTAATGAACGGCTCGGATCATTTGTGTGAGATCCGTAGTGGATCCCACACAAAATTTGTACCATTTTCTGTACCGTTAGACTTACTTTTTTTTTTTTTAATGAAAATTAACTTACACAAAAAAATGTAGTTTCCTTGTTGTGGGGTCATAAATCGGTGGATAACCTATACTATATAATACGGCAGGGGGTGTTTTAGCGAGTGCGACATGTGGCATACTATTTTTACTTTTACTTACAATTATTGTGCATACTACGGGTTGGGGCTAGTTAACTTTGATATCGACACTTCTCCATATAATTTTTATTTGAGTGTAAATTTTGTCCAGATGAGCTGGAAAAAGGGTGGTTTTCCGCCACCCCGTGGGTTCTATTTGTGCATTTTTTTGGACAATACAAATCGTGCGTCTTATAGAGCCTGTAAAATAATATATTTACGCAAAAAATCAATTTGTCCGAACATCGATATGTATGTCAAAAGTTGAGTTTTTAGAAGAAAAAATGAACGGTTGTGGACAGTTTAACTTAAAAAATAGTTGACAGATCCAGACCGTCCATTTTTTCGTTTAGAACTCAACTTTTGGCATACCTATCAATATCCAGATAAGCTTATTTTTTGTATGGATATATTATTTTACAGGCCCTACAAGATGCACAGTTTGGATTACTCAAAAAAATGCGCGAAGAAGGCCCACGGGGGTGCTAGCGGAAAACCGCCTCTATCCGGATGAGCCGGACAGAATTTAAACTCTTTTTTTTTTTCTACTGAAATTTAGATCATTAAATTGTTCAACGAACGACTCGAATGGTGCATAGGCCAAAGTAGGCTAATCCTCCCAGTAGAAAACCAAATATTCACGAAGCTGTTTGTGACCATAATAACCTAGTTGAGTCGGTTATTAAAAAGTCGGTCAAATTCCCTATTTAAATAACACATTCTAGCTAGGGTTCCAAAAACACATGCATACAAACTCGATCGTAACACAATACAAACCCTAGCCCTAGTTAATTTCCTACCAAACCAATCAAACCATCGATCACAGAAGAAGCAAAACTTCCACAATGGCAAACCCACTCCTCGGACCACCGGAGATCCGCCTCCCCACCACCGCCGCCACCGGTACCACCGCCAATCCTCCGATGGGTTTCACTGAAAACAATTCCGCCACCTACTTGTCGACCGGGAACCCGTGCCTCGATTTCTTCCTGCACGCGGTGCCCGACACCCCGCCGGAACAGTTGGCGGAGCGATTGCTCTCGGCGTGGGACCATGACGCGCTAACGTCCCTAAAGCTCGTGTGCAACTTGCGGGGCGTGCGCGGGACCGGGAAGTCTGACAAGGAAGGGTTTTACGCGGCGGCGCTGTGGTTGCACAAGAACCACCCGAAAACCCTAGCGTGCAACGTGAAGGCTATAGCGGAGTTCGGGTACCTTAAGGACATGTTGGAGATTCTCTACCGGTTGCTCGAAGGACTCGAGATCCGAGAGAAGGAAAAAATGGAGTGGCAGATTCAGAAGGGAGAAGCCATGGATCTGAGCCTCGGTCGAAGGAAGAGGAAGGCCGCGCACGATAAGGAGAAAGTGAAGGCTTTGAGGCAGGAGAAGGCGGTGGCAAAGGCTAAAAAGGCTTTTGAAAGGTACTGTCAATTGTTTTGGATTTATTTTTCTAAACTTATGTTCTTGTGAATTTTGTTTTCTTTATTTCCTGAAAAAAAAAACTCATAAATATCAAAAACAGATGTGTATTGAAGCACAACCCAAAAAGCAACTTAAGAGATTTGGTTAGTCCAATAATACTAATGAGGTCAAATTATTATCAGATTCTCTCCGCAAGTGTACGGTGTGATTTTGCCATCCACGGCTACTGAATCTAATTAATTACGTTAAATATATTGTAAGCTCAATTGTCATGTTCACTAGATCAATTTAGTGCTTTGTTTGTACTTCTAGTTCCTCTAATAATAGTACATTTTGATTTTTTTTTTTACCAACAGGTATAACCGCGATTCGGATTACCGGTTCTTGCACGACCGCGTGTCTGATCTCTTTGCGGAGCTTCTGATATCCGACATGGAGTCCTACCATGCCGGGGAGCTTGACAAAATCGGCCTCGCGGCCAAGTGGTGTCCCTCCCTCGACTCTTCCTACGATAGAGCTCTACTCATGTGCGAGAGCGTCGCAAGGTCGGCTAAACTCAAAATTTTCATCACTTGATTTCGCCAGAATTTTTTTAAACAACTCACACAAATTCCTAATTCCTTATTCTTCTCAAACAGGAAAGTATTCCCGCGAGAAGAGTACGTAGAGTACCAAGACATCGCAGAAGCTCACTACGCTTATCGGGTTCGCGACCGCCTCCGAAAGGAAGTACTCGTCCCTCTCCACAAAGCCCTAGAGCTCCCTGATGTCTACATAAGCGCAAAGAGATGGAACAACCTCCCGTACGAGCGCGTCGCCTCGGTGACAATGAAGCTCTACAAGAAGTTTTTCTACAAGCACGACAAGGAGCGATTCGAGGAGTATTTGGAGAAGGTGAAGATCGGCGAGAGCACAATCGCAGCCGGAGCGCTACTTCCCCACGAGATCATCAAGTCCTTGGACGACGACACCGGTCCAGAGGTGGCAGAGCTTCAGTGGAAGCGAATGGTGGACGACATGGCGAAGAAAGGCAAGTTGACGAACTGCATGGCGGTTTGCGACGTGTCCGGGAGCATGGAAGGGATCCCCATGGAAGTCTCGGTCGCGCTAGGGCTATTGATATCCGAGCTAAGCGAAGAGCCGTGGAAAGGGAAGCTAATGACGTTCAGCGCGAACCCGCAACTCCACGCGATCGGAGGAGAGAGCCTCAGGGACAAGACGGATTTCATCAAGAACACGGAGGCGGGGGCGAGCTCGGATTTCCAAAAGGTTTTCGACAGGATTTTGGAAGTCGCGGTGACGGAGAACCTGAGCGAAGACCAGATGATAAAGACGGTTTTCGTTTTCAGCCACATGGAGTTTGATGAGGCCTCGAGTCCATGGACATATTCGTGGGACTCGAGGTCTCATTGGGCCTCCTCGACTACTAATAACTGGGAGACCGATTATATGGCGATTCAGAAGAAGTATAAGGAGAAGGGGTTCGAAAAGGTCCCGGGAATAGTGTTTTGGAATCTGAGAAACTCTATGGCCACGCCGGTGCCCAGCAAGCAAGAGGGTGTGGCGTTGGTGAGCGGGTTTTCGAAGAATCTCGTGACTCTGTTTCTGGAGGGTGGAGGGATTTTGAGCCCTGAGGCTGTAATGTTGCAGGCTATTAGTGGTGAAGAGTATCAAAAGCTTGTAGTGCTTGATTGAGAGAAAGGAGGAGGAGGAGGGAAAAAAAGCCTAGAAATGTATAATAAGGATATGAAATGAGTTAGACAAAATCGAATAAAAAGGGGCTTGGTAGGATCAGACTTGATCTTCCATCGAGGCGACAAACCTTTAGATACAAGAGAGACTTGAATCAAAGAGGAAGCAAAAAAGGAAAAGAGAAAAGAAGACGAAAAATACATTCAACAAGAAAATGAATGAAGCCACAATTAAAGTGGAATCTTCAGCGTCGTTAAAAAAAGGCCAACGTGCACAATACCCTCATACTACTACTACTGTTGGTTTCTACTTCTTAGCATACCTCTCTTCCTCTGAAAGTTCTCTTTTTTTTCAAAAGCATAAAACAAACAATAACAAAAAGGAAGGATTTAAAAATCATTTAGCAAAGAGCTAATTAACTTTACTAGCCAATGCTTCAGCTACAACCGAAAACACCACGCAAAAGCTTCGAAGGTCGCCAGTGTTCGCCTGCATTGCAGCAGTCTCAACCAAAAGCTCCATTGCCGCCATGCCACTGCTTCGAAACACCTCAAATAGACCGTTTGTTTGAACCGATATATACGCGTCAGTGGACTATATATCGAAGTCACATTTTCATTGTTTTAATTTAAATTCTTTGCTACAACCCGAAAATAAATATGCATTGGATATAAAAGATGCTGGCCCATATTAAAAAAAAAAAAAAACATAACTCTAGAAAGGGTGGAACATACAATGAAATATAGGTGTGGTGTTAGTAATCCCACAACTATAAATCCAATGGAGTGAAATATCATAAGAAACCTATATATCGATTAATCGCTTTTTTATAAGCCATAATTAATGCACTTAAAATAAAACATCGCAAAAACCAACTATCATAATTTTAGATGTTACAAGTTTTATAGCACTGACTTATGAGTTACAAGAAAATTCTATGGTGTCATTCAAATTCAAATTAAAAAAAAGAAGAAGAAGCTATTCTCCAACTCAAAAGGAAAGGTCTTGATTTGTGGCCATAATTCATCAACTTTGATTTTGCATTTGCAGTTTTGCAGTTTTTTTTTTTTTTATTTTAAAGATAGACTGAGTCCAAATAGACTATGAATGGTACACTTTAACCCACTTTTTCACTTTTATTTGTCTTTTCTCGCCTTTATATGGTTAAGAAAATCTTATTTGCATATCATTCCGTAAGAAAGTCTTTACGGAGGCTAATCGCGCATGTCGAAAGTATTTTTGGATGGTCAGAATTGAAGACGAATCTCAGCCATTAATTGCACGAATGGATGACTGAGAGTGAGCCGTTCCGTGAACTGGTTCCGTGAATTAGTTTATCTCATCTCTTTTATTTAACATCAAGAAACCTAAGTTTCCCTTCAGCCCAACCCGGTAGGTTTAGTCCCCCAATGCAATAAAAAAAAAAACCCCAATATTCACGAAAATAATTGTGACCATAATAACACAACACAAACCCTAGCCCTAATTTGGACTCAAAGAAAATATTTGAGTCGGTTATAAAGGTTATAAAGAACTAAATTATAAGAAGTCGGTTGATATTCCCTATATAAGTAAACATTTTAGGATTCCAAAAACACATGCATACAAACACGTAACACAATACAAACCCTAACCCTAAGTTTGTGAGCAGAACTTCCACAATGGCAACACCACTCCTTGGACCACCGGAGATCCGCCGGCTCTCCACCCTAATCATCTCCACTACCACCACCACCACCGCCGCCGCCAATCAGCCCAAACCTCCAATGGGTCGCACCGAAAACAATTCCGCCACCTACTTGTCTACCGGAAACCCATGCCTCGACTTCTTCTTCCACGTGGTGCCCGACACCCCACCGGAACAATTGGTGCAGAGATTACTTTCGGCATGGGACTGCGACGCGTTAACGTCCCTGAAACTCGTGTGCAACTTGCGTGGTGTACGCGGGACCGGGAAGTCCAACAAGGAAGGGTTTTACAGGGCGGCGTTGTGGTTGCACAAAGACCACCCGAAAACCCTAGCGTGCAACGTGAAGGCTATAGCGGAGTTCGGGTATTTCAAGGACATGTTGGAGATTCTCTACCGGTTACTCGAAGGATCCGAGATCCGGAAAAAGGAAAAATCGGAGTGGCAGAGTCGGAGGGAACAAGTGATGGATCGAGACGTAGGCCGAAAGAAGAGGAAGGCGACGGAGGATAAGGAGAAAGTGAAGGGTTTGAGGTTGGAGAAGACGGTGGCGAAGGCCAAAAAAGCCTTTGAAAGGTAATTGTCTATTTCTATGGATTGGTAATTTTCGGAAACTTGTTTGTTTTATCGGGGTTTTCTTTCTTGATATTTTAGAAACGAACTCAAATACTAGCTATTAATTCAATGGTTGTGATTCCGAGCTAAACTGCTTCGTTGCATATTCTTAGAGCATCTCCAGACTCAAATTCTTTTTTAGATTCAAAATGTGGGCAAAAACTTCAAAAACTCATCTCCAATCATGACCCAAATCCTTCTCCATTTTTGGGTTTTACCCATTATTTCCCCCAAATCTGAGATAACTTTTGCCTTGACCCATTTTTCCATCGGCTAGTTAGAGAGAGAGAGAGAGAGAGAGCTGTACCTGGTATGCACTGTGAAGTAGCTGGTCGCAGAGCTCCGCCGGAAACGGTGCCGAGCTTTGCCAGAGTTGCAGACTTCGCCGAAGCTGGTGTCGAGCTTGCCAGAGTTGCAGAGCCTCCCCGGGGTTAAGGGTTTGAGCTGTGAAGGAGGAGAGAGAGAGAGGGGAGAGAGAGAGAGGGGGGCTTCGGTGGTGGTGAGGCGTCGTCAATGGGGTCTCTAGTGGTGGTAGGGCGGCGTCTGTGGGGCTTCAATGAGGGCTTCGAAGCTAGTGCAAATGTTTGAAGAGGGAGCCCTAGGGGATTTGGGTTTGGGTGTAGGAAATTTGGGTTTGATGATTGGAGAAGTGCTCACCTAAAATGGGTTTTTACCCAAAATTTAACTCAAATATGGGGGGAAAATGGGTGAAGGCTAGAGATGCACTTACAGTCCCTTTGGATGGTGAGAAAATGTGTGATAAGAAAGGGGAGTCCTTTACCACAAAATCCCACCATTTTTTGTGAGATTGGGTGAGAAACGAGAGAAGCCAAAATATTTTATTTTTGTACTTTTCTATCCATTTCTTACCAAAATAGTCAATCCAAATGAGTGATTTGGATAGAAACCAAAACCCTTTCTTTTCTCTTGAAAGCACTCCATCCAAAGGGGCTGCTTATTGACAATAAGTTTGGTAGTATTAAAGTTCTTATGGAAAATAGTAACTAATTTTGGGGATGCATTTAAATTAAAATGACCATCAACTATACAACTTGAATGATTAATATGGTTATGTTTGATTTGTGAATTTACGTTTAACGGTTCTGATTCCAAACCAATCTGAACCGTCTAATATATACATATACATATAGACATACTTTGTTTTGATACACCGAACAAAATTAGTTATTAACTAATCTAATCCTCTATTCCACCATTTTATTCTTTCACTTTCAAGATAAATTCCCTAAATTCCCGTACATGATAGCATATTCGTATAACTTCAACATGGCTTGGGCTTAGTCAATTGATTTTTCACCCTTTTTGCTCAGTAACTAATTTCCTAATCTAATACTCTATTTCATGGCCTATTCATTCACTAATTACTTGTATTCTTCTCTTATTTTGTTGGTTGATATTAGTGAATTTTGGTAGTTTTAATACTATAAGTTTTGGTTCAACTTAGCTATGCAATTTGAAGTACTTTAAACAGTTTATGGAGATGATATCTCAATTCAAGCGAATTGTGGTTCAAAACCGAAACTGAACCGTCTTTTAATAGTTTGGATTGGTTTGGTTCTATAAATTTTATGGGTTGGTTTGGTTCTCCAAATTCATATATAATCCGTAAATAGTGGTTTGATTGTTGGCTTACTATAAAACCGGACCAATCTGATCTATGCTCAACCCTAGTTATCGATCTGATTAATTTCCAAGTATCATGACATGCATTTTGGACTCAAATACAAGTTTAGACTGAAGCAACGTGCCCCACTTCGCATTGCGCAATAACTATGTTAGTTCATCAGAACTAGGTTAAAATCTTGGCTCTGTTCCGATTGCAATACGTACTTCTTTTGGATGTTTATAATATGCACAATTGTTCAATTAAAAACATTTTATGGATCAGTTACATGGATTTTAATTTTTTGGGTATGGATTTTTCTGAGTTTATGTACCCCATTATCTATCAAATACAGATATTATGAACTTAGCAAGGGTGCATTCCATATATATGTGGGAAGACTGTGGGGCAAAAAATTACTATGTGCACCATTGCTAAAATGAATCGACTCACTTGTTATGTTTTCATTACCGCACTTGTTGAGTTACTATTTTCTGGTCTTTTGTGTTATTCGATTTCCTCTCTGATAGTAGTATATTTTGTTATTTTTCACCAACAGGTATAACCGCGATCCGGACTACCGGTTCTTGCACGACCGAGTGTCGGATCTCTTTGCGGAGCTTCTGAGATCCGACATGGAGTTCTACAATGCCGGGGACCTCTACAAAATCAGCCTCGCGGCCAAATGGTGCCCCTCTCTCGACTCCTCCTACGATAAAGCTACACTCATGTGCGAGAGCGTTGCAAGGTCAGTTAACTTAAAAGTTTTTCACCCAAAAGGGTATTCTCAAAATTTCAAACATAGATTTTTCTTAAAAAACATTTCTAGAAGCATTTATATATATAATTTTTCAAGTTTGATAGTCTCATTTAAATTCCCAATTCTTCTCAAACAGGAAATTATTCCCGCGAGAAGAGTACATAGAGTACCATGACATCGAAGAAACTCACTATGCTTATAGGGTTCGCGACCGCCTTCGAAAGGACGTACTCGTCCCTCTCCACGAAGCTCTAAAACTCCCGGAAGTCTACATATGCGCAAAGAAATGGAACAACCTCCCGTACAATCGCGTTCCCTCGGTCGCGATGAAGCTCTACAAGAAGTTCTTCTACAAGCACGACAAGGAGCGATTCGAGGAGTATTTAGAGAAGGTGAAGAGCGGGAAGAGCACGATCGCGGCCGGAGCACTACTTCCCCACGAGATCATCAAGTCCTTGGACGACGAGACCGGTCCGGAGGTGGCAGAGCTCCAGTGGAAGCGAATGGTGGACGACATGGCGAAGAAAGGCAAGTTGACGAATTGCATGGCGATTTGTGACGTATCGGGGAGCATGGAAGGGACCCCTATGGAAGTCTCGGTGGCGCTGGGCCTTTTGATAGCCGAGCTGAGCGAAGAGCCGTGGAAAGGGAAGCTAATAACATTCAGTGCGAACCCACAACTTCACACGATCAAAGGAGATAGTCTTCGATCCAAGACGGAATTTATCAGGAGGATGGAGTGGGGAATGAACACGGATTTTCAAAAGGTCTTCGACCGGATCTTGGAAGTCGCGGTGCAGGGGAAGCTGAGGGAAGACGAGATGATAAAGACGGTTTTCGTTTTCAGCGACATGGAGTTTGATCAGGCCTCGAAGTCCTCGAGATATAGTTTCAGTGGGTCGAGGGGGTCAAGGTATGGTCGGGCCTCGGCTAATACTACTAACAACTGGGAGACCGATTATATGGTGATTGAGAGGAAGTACAAGGAGAAGGGGTACGAGAAGGTGCCGCAGATAGTGTTTTGGAATCTGAGAAACTCGGTTGCCACGCCGGTGCCCAGCAAGCAGAAAGGCGTGGCGTTGGTAAGCGGGTTTTCGAAGAATCTCGTGACTTTGTTTCTGGAGGGAGGGATTTTGAGCCCTGAGGCTGTGATGTTGCAAGCTATCAGTGGAGAGGAGTATCAGAAGCTTGTGGTGCTTGATTGAGAGAGAAGTGTGAGGGAAAAAAGCCTAGGAATGTAGGCGCGCGCGTACGTATTGCTTTTTGGACCCGGATCTTAAAAATGCGGAGTTTCTTGGACAAAATCGAATAAAAAGATCTTGATTTGTTGATTTCAAGTAGTAAGGATTGTAATGTGACTCATTTGTGCCAATCGAGTGGGGATTATTTGAATTTTGAATGTCGAGATTTGGGAAGAAAAGTAAGAAACAAAAAGGCATTTCTTATGTTGAACAAAAGATATTTGCCCTCTCTCTCTCTCTCTCTCTCTCTCTCTCTCTCTCATGGTCAGAGTTTGAATATGGTGCCAAGAAATTATGAACCCAAAATTCAGAACAAATGCCACTAACAAGTATGTGATCAGAATCAATGGCCTAGCTAGGATAGAATTTTCGCTCTATGATTGCAAATCTCTAAGAAATGTTTTCATTTCAATCATGTCACATAAAACCACTCCATAAAATCATTCGAAGGAGGAAAAAAAAATTCTTCGTACCAACAAATGACATGGCCGGAGCAAGAAGAAAATGTTGGCTTATATATCAATGAGAGGGTATAATAATTTTGTTATTGGTAATGAAGAGCGTCCTGGTAAACCAGACTAATCTCTCCAGCCCCTTCCACAGTCATTTTCACTCGTTTGCGTGCAATGAGAAGCTCCAAGGATAATTCGTTGTCGAGGGGAATCGGCCATGTGACCCTGGGGTATCGATCCTGCAACCTTTCGAATGGTAAACTCTGCCGAGACAAATCGGTTAACCACTGCGACAATCCCCTTGAGGTTATATATAAGAAGTTCTATTGCAAAAGTAGCTTAAAACATTTTACTTGAAAATACCAACAAGAATTTATTGTCATCATGTGCCTAGGTAGAAACCAGGCCCTTGTGATAGCTATTTGATAGCCATCAGCCATGAATGAAGCCGCTACTATCTTGGACTGCTGCTGTCAATACTTTGTTCCTGTCAAGACTGAGGAGTTGAGCCTAACGATGTTGGGACTTTAGGACAGCGGTGCTACGTCCCCCGCTCGGTTTTACCGCTCAACATCTCACCATTCGTCTCGGCAATCAATAGTCCAGATTTTCAAAAAACTCTTCTAGGATTGTTCAAAACGCTTTTAAACAGTGAGGTTGAGAGCAGTTGGAAGAGCGGTAAAAGGTGAGCGGTGGGCGTAGTAGACTTTCTGACTTTTGGACTTGTGTGCTTCCCTTCCTACCAAGACAGGTGGATCAGGAGTACTTTTCTCATCTCTTTAAGCTGCTGTACGTTGCACTCAAGCCATAGATTACTACTGTTATAAGGCCCTGTGGCATTTTTTTGTGACCTCTGCTTCCTCTGTTTTTATTCTGTTTTGTTTCTTCTTTCCAATTCTTCATTGGAAGTGTTGATATAATGTGTTGTCCAAACAGCACTTAAATTTTCCCCTATTCTATATCTAGGAGAAAAGGAGGGGACATGGGGAATAAACAACCCCAGAGTGGTGTTTAAACCACCACTGCAATACTACCTCGCCTTAGCGAGCCTTGAACGCAAGACGGAGGATCAAAGAAGTGCCATCTCAATCTACCCATTGCCTTTTCTTTATTTACAAACCATAATCAATGCACTCATAAAACAGTACCTCGCAGAAACCTACTATCAAAACAATCATCACTTACGTGAGTGTGTTGTGTATATATTTGTGCAAAGGTGTTTGTGGTTTAAGAATTTTTCCTATTAAAATCGCGGATGCTATAAGTTTTTACGGTACAGACTTTTGAGTTAAAAAGAAAATTCTATGGTGTAAAATTTAAAAACAAAAATCTTCTCGAATTCATACTGAAAGGTCATGATGGAGTCATTATCCAGTGGTGCCCCCAAAATCACTCTTCACTATAAATTTACTAGTGTTAGCTCGTGCCTACGGCACTACGCATCTCGGTTAGAAGGGGATGACAGTTGTGTGATTTAGGTGAAAACCATAGGCATTTAACCGGTAAGTGGGAGGATGCGCTACAGCCTTTGGATCAAATGAATCTAAGCCGTTCCAACAACTTGTCCCCACATCCTTCTGTTTTATAATAGAGATGTGGTGGCCATACACTTAATTTTGGATTCATATATATATATATATATATATATATATATATGGTGCAGAAAGATATTGGTACCAAGTGGCGGTATCCCTGGAACATCTAATAATTTTTCCTTAGTGTTGGCCACAAATTTAGGTGAATGTGTTTACATCCTAAAATACACGCCCAATGAGAAAATTACACATGGCATCTAGTAGTGCTTTGGCCTATCAGAGCACACCTCATTTAAGACCCGAGATGCAGGGGATCGTAAGGTTAGTTACGGTGTTGTTCTAGATTTAAACGATATCGTTTTTGTG
>JAOTQK010000012.1:3077577-3126340 GCA_025642025.1 Rhododendron ferrugineum
GGAATAATTTCTTTTGTGAAGTTAATTCTTTTCTGGCACGCCCGCATACAATTATTTGCCATTTGGTCGAGCTAATTCAGCCCAAAACAGAATGTTAGGAGGAATGTTAGCTTTAATTTTGAATTTGTAATTTTTTTCAGAGAATTTTTGTTTCTACACTGAAACCGAGTCAAAAAGATTAAACATAGACCGAATCCCTTCACCCACTTTTTCACTTATGATGTCTTTTTTTTGATAGACTTCACGGAGCTGCAGTAAACAGACTGTTCACAGAGCCGCACGTTCTCAACTATTCGTTTCGGCTTTGAACGGTCTGAACCGTTTAAAACAATCTTGGACAGTCGCGATTCACGTCTGTAAACAACTATTCACAGAACTCTCCGTTAACAAAGATTTTCTCTGGCTTTTTTTAGGCCTTTTATTCTAGTTGGTATAACAAGTTGCTTTTCAGCCAAGCCCAGTAGGTTAGTCCCCAAATAAGAGAACGCAATTAATCTTGTGACCAAAATAGCCTAAGTCGGTTATTTAAAATTAAAGTCGGTTTTGTTCGGATTGTTCCCTATTTAAATAACACATTCAAGGGTTCCCAAAACCACATGCATACATGCAAGCTCGATCGTAACACAATACCCTAACCCTAATTTCGTGCCAAAACCATCGATCAAACCATCACAGAAGAAGCAAAGCAGAACTTCCACAATGGCAAGACCACTCCTCGGACCACCGGAGATCCGCCTCCCCACCCTCCCCACCATCACTACTACCACCACCAATCCTCCTCCAATGGGTTTCACCGAAAACAATTCCGCTACCTACTTGGCCACGGGAAACCCGTGCCTCGACTTCTTCTTCCACGTGGTGCCCGACACCCCTCCAGAACAATTGGTGGAGAGATTAGTACTGGCGTGGGATCGCGACGCCTTGACGTCTCTAAAACTCGTGTGCAACTTACGGGGCGTGCGCGGGACCGGGAAATCCGACAAGGAAGGGTTTTACGCGGCGGCGTTGTGGCTGCACAAGCACCACCCGAAAACCCTAGCTTGCAACGTGAAGGCTATTGCGGATTTTGGGTATTTTAAGGACATGTTGGAGATTCTTTACCGGTTACTCGAAGGACCCGAGATCCGGAAAAAGGAAAAAATGGAGTGGCAGAGTCGGAAGGCAGACGTGATGGATCGAAACGTAGGCCGGAAGAAGAGGAAGGCGACGGAGGATAAGGAGAAAGTGAGGAGTTTGAGGTTGGAGAAGAAGGTGGCAAAGGCCAAAAAAGCCTTTGAAAGGTATTGTCTCTCTTCCTCTCTTTTTTGTGTTTAAATTCCAAAACGTATGTGCTTGTTAAATTTGGTTTCTTAATGTTGGGATGCTTCCCCTGCGTTGTGACGCTTTCTTTCTTACCCTTTAATCTATTGTAATCCTTGCAATCGATTAATAAAATCTTCTTTTTTCGTCATTCGAAAAAAAAAATTCCTCTGAAGTCATAGTCATTGGAATTAATTTGGATGGCTCTCTGCAAGCGTTCGGTCTAATTTGTCATGTGAACCATACCTATATTGAATCTAAGGCCCCGTTTCGTTAAGGTTCTTCTTATTTAGTACTTATTTTCTGGTTTACAAAACAGGTCGTTCTCTCCCAATAAATTACCTTTAATTGCTTATTTTAGTTAGTAAAACACACCCAAAGTCGTGTGTTATGTTTTCATTGTACGTATTGTAAGCCTAATTGTCATGTTCATTTGTTATGAGATCAATTTAGAGTCTTGTTATAACAGTATATATATTTCGATTTCCTACACCAACAGGTATAACCGCGATCCGGAATACCGGTTCTTGCACGACCGAGTGTCAGATCTCTTTGCAGAGCTTCTGAAATCCGACATGGAGTCCTACCGCGCCGGGGAGCTCTGCAAGATCGGCCTCGCGGCAAAATGGTGTCCCAATCTCGACTCCTCCTTCGACCAAGCCACGCTGATTTGCGAGAGTGTTGCAAGGTCAGTTAACTTGGTGTTTTCATTTTCTTCTGAGTAGAAACATTGCTAGAATCACATGTATACAATTTTTCGAGTTTGACAATCTCGTTTAAATTCCTTTATTCTTCTCGAACAGGAAAGTATTCCCGCGAGAAGAATACATAGAGTACCAAGACATCGAAGAGGCTCACTACGCTTATAGGGTCCGAGACCGCCTCCGAAGGGAAGTACTCGTCCCTCTCCACAAAGCCCTCGAAATCCCTGAAGTGTATATATGCGCAAAGAAATGGAACAACCTCCCGTACAAACGCGTCCCCTCAATCGCGATGAAGCTCTACAAGAAGTTGTTCTACAAGCACGACCAGGAGCGATTCGTGGAGTATTTGGAAAAGGTGAAGAGCGGGAAGAGCACAATCGCGGCCGGAGCGCTGCTTCCCCACGAGATCATTGAGTCCTTGAACGACTGGACCGGTTCGGAGGTGGCGGAGCTCCAGTGGAAGCGAATGGTGGACGACATGGCGAAGAAAGGCAAGCTAACGAACTGCATGTCGGTTTGCGATGTGTCCGGGAGCATGAGCGGGATCCCCATGGAAGTCTCGGTCGCGCTGGGGCTTTTGATATCCGAGCTGAGCGAAGAGCCGTGGAAAGGGAAGGTGATAACGTTCAGCGCGAACCCACAACTTCACACGATCGAAGGCGACAGTCTTCAGTCCAAGACGAGTTTCATCAGGCGCATGGACTGGGGGGCGAACACGGATTTCCAGAAGGTTTTCGACAGGATCCTGGAAGTCGCGGTGGAAGGGAAGCTGAGCGAAGATCAGATGATAAAGACGCTCTTCGTCTTCAGCGACATGGAGTTTGATCAGGCGTCGGGTTCCGCCAGTCACAACTACTATGGCTCGGGGTACCATCATACCGGTAGCTGGGAGACGGATTATACGGCGATTCAGAGGAAGTTTAAGGAGAAGGGGTACGAAAGGGTGCCGGAGATAGTGTTTTGGAACTTGAGAAACTCCGATGCCACACCGGTGCCTAGCAAACAAGAGGGCGTGGCGTTAGTGAGCGGGTATTCGAAGAATCTTATGACTCTGTTTTTGGACGGGGAAGCGATTTTGAGCCCTGAGGCTGTGATGTTGAAAGCTATAAGTGGAGAAGAGTATCAAAAGCTTGTAGTGCTTGATTGAGAGAGAGAGAGAGAGAGGAAAAGGCCTAGAAATGAATAATAAGAATAGGGAATTACGTATTAGACAAAAATCAGGGATGGTTTTTTTTTTATATCAAGTAGTATTTGATTAGTCCAAGTTTTCCTTTGTTTCAGTGATGAAAAACTAATAAAGAAGGGCTTTTTCCTTGGTGATTTACGTGTTTCATTATCGGGCTTTTTTTTCTCTTTACTGTAGTAGTTAAATTTATAACGCAGGCCAACTGTAACGCCATCTACTCGAACCTGAGCTGCACCGTTGGCATAGTATCAGATTAAAAAGTTGGGATTTCCTAATTGCTTACCGTAAACAATGGGAAAATGGGCATTAACTATTATTTGGTTTTTTGGAAACTAAAACATGCATGAATTTCATTCTTGGTGCTGTGTTGAGAGTGAATTTGGTGAATAATGTGCACAATGCAAATGGCTTAAGCATGTGTGGGATCTATATCTTTTTATGTGCTTCCAGACTTCCAGTAAAATTAAGAAATATTGGCCTGCCTGTCGGGTTTTTTTTGAGCTCTGTATAAGTATACTGCACTCCCACAGGTGTTACGGGTAAAGAATTACACATGGCCGCAAAGAACTACTTCTGGTCGCGATGAATTGTACCTGGCCACAAAATTTTGTAAAAAGCGTAATTCCTTTGCACGATGGTCTGTTCTTTTTGTACACTGGCTGCAAAGAATTACTCTTGGTCGCGAATAATTGCTCTTGAAATACAAAGAATTGCTCATGACCGCAAAGTTTTGTAAAAGCGTGATTACTATGCACAATGGTCTATTCTTTTTGTACAGTAGCCCCGAAGAATTACTCCTGCATGCGAGTAATTACACCTGGCCGCGAAAAATTACTCTTTACCGCGAAGAAATACAACTGGCTGCAAAAAATTACTTTTGGCCACAAAGAATTACACCTGGGCAGGAAGAATTATTCTTGGCCACAAAGAATTACACCTGGCTGTAAGGAATTACTCTTGGCCACGAAGTATTACACCTGGCCACATAAAATTACTCATGGCCGCGAAGAATTGCAGTCAAGAGTAATTTTATGCGGCCAGGTGTAATTCGTCGCGGCCAAGAGTAATTCTTTGCGGCCATGTGTAATTCTTCACGGCCATGTGTAAATATTCGCGGCCAAAAGTCATTCTTTGCAGCCAGGAGTAATTTTTTGCGGCCAGCAGTAATTCTTCGCAGCCAGTGTACAAAAAGAACAGACCATCGTGCATAGTAATCACACTTTTGCAAAACTTTGCGGTCAGAAGCAATTCTTCACGTCCAGGAGCTATTCTTTGCGGTCAAGAGTAATTATTCGCAACCAAGAGTAATTCTTCGCAATCAGGAGTAGTTCTTTGCGGCCAATGTACAAAAAGAACAGACCATCGTGCATAGTAATCTCGCTTTTACAAAACTTTGCGGCCAGGATCAATTCTTCGCGGCCATCTTCTGGCCGCAAAAAATTACTCATGGCCGCGAAAAATTGTTACTCTCCGCAAAGTACTTTTCTCCCTAATCAGCTAATTATTTTTGGTATTCCAATTTATGTTTTGTAAAAGCGTGAGTACTCTACACGATGGTCTGTTCTTTGCGTACACTGGCCAACGGGACAGGAAAAGCCTACTAAAGAAGTGGGCTATGAATTTGGGCTCCAAAATCAGCACTTCCAGTGGGCTTTAGCCCTGAAATTACTTTGTGGTCACAACACTCATATTATGTTTTTCTATATTCTTTCCCTCACATTTCATCATTGTCTTAAATTTCTGTTTAATTCGCAAGAAAACGATGGAAAATGTAAGATAATTGAAATTTGGACAACCCACATATATATGTACGTAAAGTTTTATTTTGTGTTTCGTGTCAAAAATCAATGAAAATCTTAATCGCTCTTATGAAAATAGGTTTCTCCAATTTGAATTTGAAAATCATCGGTCACTTCCTACTCTTAATAAGCTATTTTCGTTTACGGTAAGCAGGGACATAACTACATTGCGGACGGAAGGGATCTGATCCAACATAAGTTGAGATATATATTATCTACTAACTTAGGTGTTAGTCTTTCGCTATTCTAATATTATAGGTATACTGTTAGTCTTTATATCTAAATAATTTTGATTTTATCTCGTAATAAATTCGAATCATATTAGATTGTTATTTAATTTTCAAGAAAAATCAATAGACAAAACAAATACGTCAGTGTTTTAAATTTTTAATTATGCACTGGCTAGCCATAGTAAAATTTTAGCATACAAGCAAAAACTTGGGTGAAAAACCTTGATGTTGGCTAAATTCATTATATTTAGAGTGGACCACCTCGATGTACCCTTTGTAGAGTTCAATAAAATTTTGTTGCCGATAAAAAAAAAAAAGTGAAAATATATCCTTTAGGTCCTCTTGGGTTAAAAACCCTGATGTAAGCTAAATTCATGCAGATTTATATGGAGTACTTTCTAGTGGTTTCCTATCAAAACTTTAATATTGTTACAAAAGATACTCCTAATTAATATATTCTTACAAAACTTTTCTTCAACATTCTCATTTTTAAGCTAAATAACATTAAAAGTGATATAATTAGCATTCATATCAAAACTTTTCTTCAACATTCTCATTTTTATTCTTCAACAAAAGATACTAATTAATATTGTTACAACAATTCTAAGGACAAAGATCTCGGGAGGTCAGGAGAGTGCAACTCATTTTTTAATGTGTTAATCTAACACAATACTGACTTTTGACGATTGAAAAATAAATTTATAGACGTAGACAAGTTATGCACAAATCCGAATGTAGATGTGTCTGAAACCGCCTGTTGCAACTTGCACATGATACCCACACATTATACATAGGGCCCTCACATATTGAATGATTCCGATCACATATGTATCTAGTGCCTGAATGATGGCATTTTTGTTTTCCAAATCTTCTGACTTTGTTTTTCATTTTCTTTTATTCTTTTCTAACTTTTTTTTTTACCACAGCAATATACATCAGCGGGGGTTAATGAGAATGTTAGAATTAGCACAGAAAGACCAGAAGCTATCCATAGCCTTGACCCCCTAAAGAGCATGTCTCCTGTGGACTCGAATCCAATACCTTCCACAAATTCACTATCAGCCAAATTCACTCTCCGGCATTTTCTGCCAAGTAAAACCGACCAATAGAATAAAGAAAGAAAGAAAGAAAAAAGTGGTTCCAAATGCTCATCTCTATTCTCCTCAAAGGGCATTGTTTTGGGCGTGCATAGTGCGCCTCTCTCTCTCTCTCTCTCTGCAAGACTTCACTCCCAAACCCATTGACTTTCTCTCTCTATATCTACACCCTTTTATATTATTCTTCACACAGACATGAGTCGCTCATTTTGGAATTTCTCCCCGCTTTTTCATTCACCGGTCTCAGATTAGATAACAACGAATTTTTCAAGAAAAAAAAAAAAAAAAACCCATTTTTTGAAACTAAAGCCACATCCCACCCACCCCCTCAAAGCTAAAGTCTTGATTCTAAAGCCCTCTCTCTCTCTCTCTCTCTAGAAATGCTTATACAGTATACACCACTCCCCCAGAACAAGGCCAAGAACACCACCACAGACCCCCTTCACTTTACGCTCTTTTTGTTCTTTTCCAGTCTTGAAATTTGATAAATAAAGAGAAGTCGGGAAAATTTTTGATTTTTTTTTTTCAACCCCGTAAGTCGATAATCACTCGGTATGGAACCTGTGGTTCTCGATGGTATAATTAACAGATTGCTTGAAGTGAGAGAGAAGCCAGGGAAGCAAGTTCAGCTCTCTGAGTCAGAGATCAGACAGCTTTGTTTACAGTCCAAAGATATCTTCTTGCAACAGCCTAATCTCTTAGACCTTGAGGCACCCATCAAGATCTGCGGTATTAATTCTGTGAACTTTCTTTCTTGGGTTTTTAGTTTTACTTGCCCCTTTGGATTGTGAGAAAGGTTGAGACAAGAAAGTGAAGCCCTTTCTCACCAAATCTCTCCATAGGTGAAGGAGCCATTCAATGATTGAAAAGATACCATTTTTTGTACTTTTGTCTCCATTTCTCACCAAAGTACTCAACCCAAATGAGTGATTTGGCAAGAAACTCTAATCTTTTCTTTTCTTGTTAAATCCCTCACTCGAAAGGGGCTGTTAGGGTTGTCAATTGACTCAGTTCGAATTCTACTGAATTTGGTTTGTCTTGACATTGATGTTTCTGATGTAGGTTTCTTTATCTTTGAGGAATTTGAAGTGGGTTTTGGTGATTCTGAATGTTTAGGGAACTGTATTAATTCTGTGAATTTCACTCTTGGGTTTTTAGTTTTACTGCCTCTTTGGGTGTGACAACAAAGAGAAGCCCGTTCTCACCAAAAGTGAAGGAGCTATTCAAAAGAGATCATTTTGTGCTTTTTTCCCATTTCTCGCCAAAGTACTTAACCCAAATGAGTGATTTGGCAAGAAACTCTAATCTTTTCTTTATTGGAAGGGTTGGTGAGAAAAGAAAAGAATAAAAAGGAGAATCTCACCACTTGTTTGTATTAATAGGTGAAAAATGATGAGAATTATGTGTAAATGCAAGTCTTATTTTGTTTCTCAACATTTCTCACAAAAAATGATGAGATTTGGTGAGAAAGCATAACCCTTTCTGTTCTCAAGAAATCACCCCATCCAAAATCCCTCAATCCAAAGGGGCTGTTAGGGTTATCAGTTGACTCAGTTCGAATTCTACTGAATTGGGTTTGTCTTGACATCGATGTTTCTGATGTGGGTTTCTTTATATTTGAGAAATTTGAAGTGGGTTTTGGTGATTTTGAATGTTTAATTAGGGAACTGTATTTGGCGCATGAATTACTTGTGCATGTTCTGGATTGTACTTATTCAGTTATACTCTGATGGTGTAGTAGTTTGCTATCAATTCTGCACTTCCCCCTTTCATTCTAGTTCTTTAGGGCATTTAGTTGACTCAATTTGAAATATACTGAAATGGGTTTTGCTCAGCATCGACTGTTCTGAAGTGTGCTTGCTTTAGTGATGATAACAATTTGAAGTCAGTTTTGTTGACTTTAGTTAGGATTTGCACTCAATTTGGAATTTAATTGGGGGAACTCTATGCATTAAGTAGTTGTGCATGACTTCTGGAATGTTTGCACTGTGATGGTAAAGCACCGGACATGAATTTTTGCTTTTATGGCTATCAGTAACTCAGTTTCAATTTCTGACTATGCTGAAATGGTTTTGGCTTGACATTTATGTTTCTGGATTGGAGCTACTTTAGCTATGGTACTATTTGAAGAGGATTTGGTTTATTTTAGTCTAGTCTTGGCTTGCACTGAAGTTTTGAGTTCAATTAGGGAAACTATGTGCAGCGGGTGAATTAGTTGTGTGTATTCAGTCTTGGTTTGCACTCAAGTTTTGAGTTCAATAAGGGAAACACTATGTGGCGGGTGGAATAGTTTCCCCCATTGGATTTTAATTTTCCCAGTGATTACTTGACTCGGTTTTGACTATCATGAAAAGGGTTGGCACGATACTGATGTTTCTGAAGTGTGATTGCTGCTATGGTAGAATAGTACATGGGTTTTGTTGATTGCTATTATTGGCAGGTGGCGTGGGTTTGTTTTTTCTCGAATTGTTGAAGTTTGTTTGGGTTGGTCTTCATTTGCACTCATTTTTTCAATCATAAATAGGTTGGTTCAATATTGATTTTTCTGCAGTGGTTTGCTTAAGCTATGATAATATTTGAGGTGGGTTTTGTTTATTGTGATTATCTTGAAGTGTGATTAGCTTGGTTTTTTAGTTTTTGAAGTCCATTTGGTTTTGTCTTGTTTTTCTCTTGTTTTTCTCTCAATCTTTTAGTTTAACTATGGAAACTCTCCATGGTTTGTGAAATACTTGTTTGCTTGTTCTGGATTGTCCTTGTACTTTCCTGGTGAATTTTTTTCTCTCATATCTTGTTAGCTTGATGTCAGTGTTGGGCCCATTTCGTAATCGGTTAAGCTTTTAGATGAGTTGGTCTCTAGTTAAAACCTCTTGGTGGTGCTTCAGTGCTTTTAGTAGAAGTTTCAATTTGTTCACTCTTTTATCTATCGCACTTGGGTCTAGTGTGTCTTCCCGAACTTGAAATGATGTTACGTACTCTGGGAATGAATTTTTCGTCTGACATTGTACTTCGGCCTCCATTTTGGCGTTCTTTATTTCTCCTCTTCATACCAACAAACACGCATCCAATACAGAATAAAGGAGATGAACTTCCTCAGGACTCATGAACAATCCATTGAACGTATTTTTATGTTATTTCCCTCTTTATATGGAATATTTGCTAATAGTTTTATTATACTCATGTTTTTTACAGGAGATATCCACGGTCAATATAGCGATCTTCTAAGGCTTTTTGAATACGGCGGGCTGCCTCCCAAATCCAATTATTTATTCTTGGGAGATTATGTGGACCGTGGAAAACAAAGCCTGGAAACAATATGCCTTCTCCTTGCATACAAGATAAAGTACCCTGAGAACTTTTTCCTTTTGAGGGGAAACCATGAATGTGCTTCTGTAAACCGTATATACGGATTTTATGACGAGTGCAAAAGAAGGTTTAATGTCAGAGTGTGGAAAGTCTTCACAGATTGTTTTAACTGCCTACCTGTGGCAGCTCTCATTGATGAAAAGATACTCTGTATGCATGGAGGACTTTCTCCTGACCTTCATAATTTGGATCAAATCCGAAATTTACAACGTCCAACTGATGTTCCAGAAACTGGTCTACTGTGTGATCTGCTGTGGTCAGATCCGAGTAAAGATGTGAAGGGGTGGGGTATGAATGATAGGGGAGTTTCCTATACCTTTGGCGCTGATAAGGTGGCAGAGTTTCTTCTGAAGCATGATCTTGACCTAATTTGTCGTGCTCACCAGGTTTGTACTACGTTTAGAGCATTGAATTGGACTATATATCCTAGGGATGTCCCACATTTGGTTGGAACTTTTGCGGCTATGATTAAATATCTGTCTGATATTGAGTACCACAAAACATGGGATATATGATACCTTGCAGGTTGAGGTATTATTATTAGCCCCTCACTCTTAACTCGATAGGATCACCTATCCTATGAGATTACATAACCACAAACACAATATTACTCCAGTCAAACAAACAGGACCTAAGCTTATTTGTAGTATTTCATAGTTTGTTTTTTTTGGTAATTAAATATTTGGTTACAAATATTTCATAGTTATTTCTTATCATGCAGGTGGTGGAAGATGGTTATGAGTTCTTTGCTGATAGACAACTTGTGACTATATTTTCGGCTCCTAATTACTGTGGAGAGTTTGATAATGCCGGTGCCATGATGAGCGTGGATGAAACTTTGATGTGTTCTTTCCAAATTTTAAAGCCCGCAGACAAGAAGCCAAAGTTTGGCTTCGGAAGCACAACTACAGCTAAGACAGGAGCACCTTCAACAAAAAACAGGGTAATCCTCTTTTAGTGACTGGTGTTATATTGGGCTTTGGGGAATTTCGTTGTCTTTCCTAGTCTGTAGTTAGTTTTCGACAAAGGATTGGTTATCGTGTCTTCTTTGTTGAGATTATTCTGTAAGCCCACCCCATTGGTTGTGCTCTCTTTCCCCCCTTGTCCCTAGTGGACTTAAACCTGGTTCAACCCTAAGTGGGTTGTGGTTGGTGCAGGAGGTCTTTCAATGTTGTGCTTTTTTAGTCATGGTTCTGAAGAATATGGTTTCTTGGGGATTGCAAGATGAGAAGAAAATTTCAGAGGAGCTAATGGAAGCACAAAGACAATAAAAATAGTTGGACAATTGAACTAATAAAAAAACTTTGCAACATGCCGATATAGCAATGCAACGACTGTGCAATCATGGATCAGATTGTCATTTTGGTACAGATTATACAGTTGAGTGCCCTTAATTGGTAGACAAAAACTTCATCTGCTATTTTTTAATAGTACTGAAACTGATGTTTATGTTTCTTATCTTTTTGGAAATGAAATAGCTCGTGGGATGTCTTGGGATCTTTAAGCTTGATCTCTCTGTGTACTTGTCCTGGAAGTGTTTTTAGCTATATCACATGACTATGTACGTGGATATGAATGTGGGTATCTGAAGTGGTATATCTATGGACACCAGACCTCGTGAAAACCTATATCTAAATTCTAAGTATACAAGGACATGGATGCGAAACATGGTTTGGGTGATGGCTTCGTCTTCATTAAGTTGTAGAAAAAAATTATGGGTTGAAGGGTCTAATTTGGCCACGATACCCTTACCATTGTTAATGTCATATGTGGCAGACGAAGGTAGATAGGGGGAGAAAAGAGAAGAGCCATGTAACCCTGTATCAGAGTCATGTGTTATCACATCTAGCATTTGTAACGTACCGTGTTTCTAATTTGGTAGACATAATTCATTAACCAAGGAAGAATGCAAATGCAAATGCTTTGTGTCCGCTCAATCCAGCCATATGATGTGTACGTTGTGTGATAAAGGATCAACGTTGGTAAATCCTTTGGAGTCATCTTGCTCCCTCTCAATCTTGTCAAAAAAGTTGCTTCGTTAATAACTCTTTTCCACTTCTTTGCAGTCGTTCCTTGGCGCAAAAGTATGATAAGGTAGTTCATTTGATCAAGATTAATGAAGCAAAGCTGTCTTTTAACTGCGCATTCGGGTGAAATATCATCAAAGGATTTCGGTTATTTCATCTCAAGGGAAGTTAAGAAAGTTGGCTCTTTTCAGTGGAGAGAGAGAGTATGTTCGTTCCTTTCTCTATAATATAAGAAAGGAAGGCTGTGACTTTTGCTTTTGCTTTTGTGTATTTCTTTTTCCTTGTTGCTCTTGCATGTACATTACAAGCTGCTACACCAAGGGATATGGAATTGGTACTTGTACAAGAGAATTGCTCAATCCCGTTATTGAAATCTGCACTGTGTTCAGGATTTGTGGGAGTCTTTAACAGTTTCTCCACCAGCACTTAAAAGGGCCCACTGTTTATTCGACGGGACTAATAGAGAAGGGATATATATTAATCAATTGGACTTGTAGTGGAGGGATTAGTAATACCAAATCTCTCATTGTATTGTTTATCTCCCACGTCATGAGACTATATCCGATGGGTGTTAAATCCGGACAAATTTAAACCTACATCAGTTTGTCGTACCCTTGAATACATAATCCAATTCGATGCTATCTGATGATTCTGATCAAACAAATGACCGTGCCCGTCATATACTATTGAGGCTACTTCTATGTTGGTAAGACATCGTATAGCTAAGCAAAATAAGCTTTGTTTCCTATTCAATTGGATTGGAACCAGCCGTATGAATTTGAAGGCTAACTTTTGGTTCTTCGCTAGTAGATCTTGCTGGGGTTTTTTCCCACTCCTGATTGTTTAGTTAATTAACGCACAACTCTCCTCCTTTGTACTTGTAATTTGTGATGTGGAAGATGATTTTCTGGGTACGACGCTGGCAGGTAGGTTATCATTGTACTATCAATTGAACTAGAATCCTGGTCCGCAACAAGCTTTTCTGGGATTCAGTTGTGTGCAAAATTGTGAAGTAGTGATAAATCTTTCCATGAGAGACAAGCAAATCTACAGGCGTTTCTGGGCTTTTCAGTTGTGCACAAAATTGTGAACTAGTGAAATAAAATCTTTTCATGAAAGACGAGCAAATCCACGAAATCAAAACCTTTAGCGTTCCCATCAGGCAATAGACACACGCATACTGGGTTTTGCGTTGCTGTTGTTTAATGAAACACATACATAGATTGACTTGCATCCAGCCAAACTCGATGCATCCTTTAGAAATAATGCCATTCTGATGGAAACAAACGAAAAAAGAGTTTGTTTATTGCTCGTTTGATTTTAGATGAGAGCATATTCCATCTCTTCCGTACGCATTTGCCACACCTAAGGTGAACGACAGTTTATGGAGCAATGCTCCAAGGCTCTTCCCACCACACCCACATTAACGAGGTGGCGAGGGGAGGGGCCCTGGAGTATTGTTTCACGGGCACCGAGTATCGGATCAGCTAGCTGTCGTCCAACGCTCAGGTTCAAATGCCGGATAATTCAAAAAAACCAATCCAAGCATTAGTAATTTACAACTGATCCCTTTTCAGAGGCAAAGGGTCATGATACCATTCACATTTTCCAGACGGAAGGGAAAGTATACTAGATATTAGGAAGAGTGCAATTAAACTGTTCAAAACTAACCTTTGAAACCACTACTTTTGCTTTCTGAGAAAGAACAATCTAGGAAAATTATACAGGCTGTGTATACCATGCGTGTTGATGGGAACAAGAAAAACAAACAAATAAAAGGAAAAGGACGATTCTCACTGCTGGTAAAAACAAGATACTTTTCGTAGGTAACGTTACCAATTCGTCCACATGCGGCCCCATAGTGCTGGAACAAGAAGTCAGATATGCTTTTATGCTGTGTTTTGTATACTGGTCCGATGAAAAAATTGATTCACCTCAAGAAAAGAATACCGGCGTGGGTCGTCACACTGCCTCGACAAGATAAGCCCCCAGGAATCATATTTGTTCGGGCAAGAGTTAGCTTGTGAGTAAAGTAAATCCCGGAAAAATTGCGCCCAAAAAGAATCTTTTACTATCTCTGTACACCTATTTCCTAATCATTAGGATCCATTTCTTCATCTTGCTCTAACAAAGGAGTTGTGACTGTCGTGCTTCCTCCATTATCCAACTCCAGTTGCTCTTCAAAATCTAACTCATCTTCTTGAGATTCACTCTCATTAGCAGGGTTCTTTTGATAGCTAACTGTTTTAACACCTTCGTACATCCATTTGGGGCACACGTTCTCCCCTTCGTAGGACAAGTGGTGATTAATCTTGTTCTTGTTTGTAGTACTAGCGATCTCAGTGGGCTTGAGAATTCTGCAGGAGCATTCAGGAATGGGGTGAGAGAGGAATGAGGTTGGTTTTGATCGACGAAATTGCCTCTCAAGGCCCTCCTCACCCAGGCTTTTGTTCAGATGTTCCCGCACTGAAAGTGTCCAGTTACGCCTTGGATGATAAGGATTGTCTCTCGAACTGTTGAAGAGTTCAGCAAGATATTTCCTGCTTTGAAGACCACATACTATGAGAAGAAAGATGAAAACAGAATTAACAAGATGATAAACTTTAAAGATGATCACATAAATATGTTGACAAAATAAAGGCATGCACAAGTCTACTTTAGTCATTTATGCCACTGTCAATGGATTCTATGATCGAATGCCATTAGACAAAATTTCGCAATATGAGAGAGCCATTCTAAGAAGTGTAAAACCAGAATTACTCCAATCTCTTTTAGAAAAAGGTGGGTTCAATTTGTTCCAACTTCAGCCACTCCAATAGCCAAAAAATAAATAAATTATAAGGACGTGTTTGGATCTTGAATTTGTGGAGGGAAAATAAGAAAGGGGACAAGTAGGAAAAGAAAATCAGAGCGAGCTAAATTTCTCTCTTTTCAGTTGGACTTGGAAAATGAAAAGATTACGATTACATAGACATCAAAATTAAGTATTTCGTTTAGTTAACCAAAAAAGTTGTACGTGGAAGTAATCCCATTTCTCTTCCCTCTCTTTTTACGTTTAACAAATCCAAAAATATCGCAAAAAATAGCTAGAATCTTCAAATCAGATTATCATCTCCCTTCTATGTTAATAATTCCAGCAACCCATGAGATATTCTTACTGCATCCAAACCAGCAAAAAGAATTTCAAATGGTAATTTTACCTGTCTGGTCGATATGTTCTAGTAGATGCCATCTCATAAAGACGATGTCCCATTACCAAACTTGAAAAATCTGGCCACCCACTCCCATCAGCGTTGAAACCAGGAAAGAAGGCATCTGCTTCCACTGAAACAATATAATCAAGAGCATCCCATAACAACCTATGTGCTTGACTCCTCGAGTCAATGGGCGAAGGATCAGGTTCCGAATCCTTTTCTGCAACCCAACCGTACCATCCTTCCTTTTCATGTCGATAAGTAGGTCTGTCGGGAGGTGGAGGAAGAGGCCGTGGACGAGGACCGGCTTTTTGCCATTCTTCTTTTAGCTGGTCCAAACTTTTGGCAGGAGGAGGCAGGGAATTATCCTCTGGAAATGGGATTTCTGGTCCAATTAAATTGGTTAACTCTTGATTGCTGCATAAAGAAGTGCGATCCACCAAGTTGGTATATGTGGCACGTAAAGGGATCATAACCCGTTGACCACCAAAGGTTTCAGAACCCGCCAAGTATATTCTGGTTTTAGGAGGGTAACCCATTGCCCGAAGGAGGAGTCCTACCTAAAAAGACCAAGAAAAAGAAGACAAGCCTTGTACCCTTAGATTAAAGGCATAAAAGTGCATAATAAGATTCCAAGTCCCAGCACAAAAGGAATTAATTAGAAGCACTGGTACGATTGGAAACTTGGTAGGTAATATCAGTTCAAGATCCTGGGATTTTTTCCTATCAGAAGTAAAAGTTGTGGCACAAAATGTACTTCCAAGTAGTTTGATTGACAAAACTGAATTGTTTCATACCCCTCGCTCATCAGAAAATGAGTCAAAACCTACAGCATCATATCTATGGGGCTTCAGGAACGATACACCAAGAACGAGAGGGGAAAATATCTTCACAAAAGATTTTTCCATACTCTACAGGATTTCTATTAAGTTATCAAGGGTCAAATAAATTTGCCTTAAAAAAGTCAAATAAATTTGCAACCCGTTTTGTGCATGGTTGATGGGGAATATGGAACACTGAGAACAGTAGTTACAGAAAAATAAGCAGACAACTAGACATACGTCTTCAGGCATCAGGGGACATGAGCCATTCGCTTTTCGGACATGTGAATCAACATTCAGTTCTTCCTTCACAATTCCTCGTTTAATCATTTGTGCCCTTCGGTATTGTAGAAGTTCAGTGTGAACATCCTGCAAAAGTATCAAGAACATAGTCAGACACAGAAATTAAACTAAAAATTCAGAAAAACAGAGTCATAAATGACATGAAAGAAATTTTGAATAATCAGTGCCGCGTATTTGTGCAGATTCTTGATATATAATCAAGAAACATAACAATGCCTCCTAATTTTGTGCTCGCAAACGCTTACAAATCATTTGACAGCTTTATCACATCTACCTACACTGAACTCCAGAAAACACATCCCCTGTAATCTTTTTCGGCAACATTTTAGCACGTATATGTTTCTATGAAAATAGCTAATCATACCAGCACATATTAATCACTCAAGGAAACAAGAACAGGGTGAAACCATCAACATATTTGAGAAGCCATAGCAACTTTCTTTGAGAAAGTAAACCAAAAGACCTCAAACTACTTATGTTGTCCAACACATCAAGATGGTCTGTATGCTCTAACAGCTAATCTTGGTCTTGGAAATAGGTTTCGTACTGAACCAGCCAGCTCATAATCAAATACCCAACAAAACAAAGAGAAGATTGGGAAACTAACCTGAAAAAGTTCAGCGCAGCCATGATATGCCAAGGTATCTCTCACAAGGCCAGGATTGAAAGCAAGGTAAGGTTGGCCTAAAGCTCGTAACCTGTAATGGAAAAGTTAATTTCAAATCAATCATCCCACCGAAAGAAAAATGTTACAACAAAAAGAAATAGCAGTTCAAGAAAGAGCAAAAAATTCATTTCACAAGAGAAAGCTAAATCAAGCCAACGGATAAAGAATCATATCCCAATTGACGCAATACATCATGAATAGGACTACCTATTCTAGGTGCGCAATTAATGGTGGCCCTGAGTGGCCCTGAATTTAGGTTCAAACTTAAATGCCTCGATGCAAGTCATAATCTAAATCAACTTAACACAACTTCCATCCGAGAGTCCCATACCAAATTATGGAATGATTAAACCGCTTGCACTCCAGCGGAAAAAAAAAAGAGGACAGTGACCTCTTACTACAATTAAAACTTTTCGAGCTCAATAATGCATGGAATATCAGTCATACACACAGTCCAAAGCAGATTCCATAATCAAATTTTTAACCAGTGTCAAGCATTCTTAACTGGATTCTTTTCATCTCACACTCGCAAGACCGAAGGTAGGACAACTGAAGTGGGACAGTAAGCACGTTCATGTCGCTATTCTAACCAAAGAACATTTGCAGCAGAATTGATCTTCCACACAAGTCCTTCAACCGCTTGGTTCACATTTTTCGACTTAAGATGCAAATCTATCCTCCCACATAGATATTAGACAGATTTGTACAAAAGATGCTGAAAAAACTTAAGGCCCGAGTATTTAGAGGGAAAAGCTGAAATGACTGAATGATGTTAGTTTCCCATGCAAAGAAAGAATACTACATGTTTCTCTGTTGCTTACAAAAAAACCAAGCAATAAGATTTTCTTACCTTTCCACCATTAGGTGTCCCAGTGCCAAAATTTCTGGGCGGAAACGAAGTGCATGAAATGCTACCCGACATCTGAGCCTTTGATACTCAGCTAAGCGAGAGGGAAGGATGGGCTAGAAAGAAAACACAGACAAGTCAGAGGGATCATTATCTTAGTTGACGAACATATCATAATAATAGCAATCGCAAAGGATAAGAATGAAAAGTACAACATTCAGGTTAGAGTTAAGATAATATTAAAGAATTCTCAAAAAGTCCAAATCAGCTAAAAGACAGAATATATGACGAGATTAAAGACGAATAGAGCTTTATGATGGCTAATATTATATACTATCTTAGCCTCATTAACTAGCATGATTCTGGAAATCTAGTTCACCAGCGATATACTCTAATTCACAGGGTTTACTGGAACGTAAACTACGGATTCATCAATAAAACTACCTAAAACAGATAATGTACACACGAATACACCGATTCTACAAACTGCATATCAAATCCACGGTGGTGTCACGGGCAACCCTCCTTTGTCTGCTTCCATGATGTCTACAAACCACCTACTTAAAGGCTGCTTTGTTCAATAGAAGCACCCAACGAGCCTTGACAATAATTTCACCCGTTTGGTAACTGCAAAGATGGGGCTTTTGGGTGTTTGCAAGAGAGACAAAGAGAGAGATGTTGTAATCCTCTACAAGGGCCACCATATAGAAGAAATACACCGATTCTACAAACTGCATATCGAATCCACGGTGATGTCACGGGCAACCCCTCTTTGTCTGCTTACATGATTTCTACAAACCAGCTACTTAAAGGCTGCTTTGTTCAATGCAAGCAACCAACGAGCCTTGACAATAATTTCACCTGGTTGGTAACTGCGAAGACGGTGCTTTTGTGTGTTTGAGAGAGAGACAAAGAGAGAGATGTTGTAGTCCTCTACATAAAGAAGAAATATCTCTTCCGTGATTGGTTTCAAGGAAAAAAGGCGAGACAAACCAACCATTAAGGGTAAAAAACAAAGGTAAAAGGACAAGGTACCTGTAGGCAGCCTCCATCATAGAGCACTAATCCAACAACCTTTGCTTTCTTTAACTTCGGCAACACCTCTTTCATGTAAAAAGTTGGAGAAGCTGAAGTTTTGGGCTTAAAGATTGGGAACTGTTTCAGTTTCCTAAGCTCATTCAACTCTGGGGGCAGGCTCTTTACAATAGTCACATCCTTTATGAGTCCTGCTATGAACTGATCCTCGTTGTAGAGATATGAAAAACTCTTGAACTTGGAACTGCACAACATTTGGAAAAGAGATTATTTAACACATGCAAAAAAAAAAAAAAAATACACTCCATGTCATTTGGCTTTTGATAACTGAACTGAGGAAAACCTGATGCCTTTCCCATGTGTACTTTCTTGAATCTCTGGAATGACAAGTGTGGCATTTAGAAGCCTGGAGATGGTAACAAGATCACAAATCTAACAAATTGGCAAACCCATCACAAACTTTCAGTTAGAACAAAAACAAAATTAAGAAATCCCCAAACAAAAAATATCACAATTACTAGGGATGTACCGAGCTTCGAATCTTCTCGAATCCACCAAAAATTTTGGCATATATGAAACCATTATTCTGCACAGTTGGAGCTGCAACATGGAAAGAAAGGTTAAGGTTCAGTCTCATATAACTGAAGGCTGAAGCTTGAATAGTAAGATATATGTGACCTATTGATAATTTTCAAGGGAAAAAAGTAATTAGAGGTCCTAATTGTCATGGACTCTGCCACACATTGTTCTGATTTATACCAACTCTTCCAGCAATACCTTATAACCTTAGTTGTCCATGACCTTATGATCTAATACACAATGGTATCAATTCCATAATGATCCTAATTCATCTTGTCAACAAGAACATGAGGCAAGGCATTACCAGGATATCCACTTCGAGGATTGGCATAAGGCTGCAAGGATTCAAGAGATACAACATTTTTCCACAGCTTGCTATATCCAGCGCCCTATAGCAATTTGAAGATAAAAAGGAAAAACATCTGAGGATGATGAAAATGAAATCTATCAGGACAACAAGTATCATGAAAACTACAAAAACAGCAATAAAGAACAGGAATAAGTGTGCTACCTGTCTCCCCTCAATGTTCACATTTAAATCCTCAGTAAACCCTGTTATTGCACTGTAGCGTACTAGATCGGCGCTTGAATACTTGGCTAGAAGCAAATGAACTAGCAAAGAGACGAAAGACAAAACCAGTCCTCCTAGTGCAACCCATTTTATTTTGGATTTGACCAACATCTTGATTTACACCAAGGCATTCCAGAAAGCTAAACGCAGAGTGTCCCCGGCATTAGAGCCCTGGCATCCAACATAAAGCTGAAAACACGATATAAATGAGATGAGATTCCAATTAATATCACCTGATATGAATGTGGTCTCTCTTAAAGCAACACTCACACGCTGATAGAATTCAACATATGTATCACAAATGCTCGTCTTAAGAAGCAAATCACGAGAAAGAGACCAATCTTGTCTTTGACACCAAATATACTGATTGCCCATGGATTGGGCATATAACAAGCTAAACCACTAAAACAAACAAACTTATCTGAAAAATATCAACTGTACAGATTGATACTTAACAAAAAAAAATTGTACAGATACATTCTACAAGGCTAAAAGCCAAGTAGTATATGATTAAAAAGTAGAAACAATCAGGTAGGGTGAATTGGAATGACCATTTCATATGAGCAATTTTGAAATCCTTAATGGTGAGGATTGTAGTCATAAAACGATCATTAATGTATCTATCTCTTCCAACTCTAATCTGTCTCTCTATTTTTCACAAGCCACCTATAGCTAAACCAATAATTCTATCACTAAAACCAACCAAACCGAGGTCAAGTCCCAATTAATAATAACTAGAAAATGTTAACGGTACCAATTGACTAGAAAATATCAGCTATTCTACAAGGCTAAAATCAAGTATACAATAAAAAAAAGGTAGATACAATCAAGTAGGCTGAATTTGAAATGGCCATTTGAAAGGAGCGATTTTGAAATCCTTCACCTTGAGGATTGTAGTCGTAAAACAATGCCAATAAGGTATATCTCTTCTAATTCTAATCTATCTCCCACTCTATTTGATAAACCACCTCTAGCTAAACCTATAATACTACTCCGTACTCCGTACTCCTAAACCAAAACCAAACCCAAGGTTTAAGTCCCAATTAGTTTGGAAAGGCTGCATGAATCTGCTTTTTACCATTTCCAATGCACAAAGAAGATGGGTTGGGGCTTTTTGCTCTGTGATCAAGGGTGTATTACTATTAGTGCAAATTGACACTAAATCCCTTCATTCTCAGATCCAGATCTCTCTAAACACATCTACGTTCAACAAGGCTAAAATCAAGTATGCTAAAAAAGAAGTAGATGCAATCAAGTAGGGCAAATTCTATATGGCCATAACGCCATTTGGTATGAGTGATTTCATAATCCCTCGTGATTATAGTCGTAAAATGATGCCGATAATGTACATATCTCTTCTAGCTCTAACCTATCTTCCACTCTATTTTTCACAACCCACCTCTAGCTAAAACCTATACCACCATTACTAAAACCAAACAAAGCCGAGGTTAACCCCCACTTAGATGGAGTGGCTAGATTCAATCGGGTCGGCTACGCAAATCCGTTTTCGCGGCTCCGTGGTCAAACCCATAATACCATTTCTGAAACCAAACCGACCCGAGGTTTAAGCCGAACTAAAATGGTGCGGCTAGATTCAACCGGGTCGCCTACGTGAATCCGTTTTCGTGGCTACGTAATCAAGGATGTAATACTTTAAGTGCAAATTGACACTGAAATCCCTTCAACTCCAGATCCACATCACCCCTCCAAACGCAGCCTAATGATTGCATGAAAAAAAGAGAGGCTATTATAGGAGTATTTGAAGCATGGGCGTCACCTTAACTGAAGGCATTTGAAACCCAGATCCAGCTCAGTTTTCTTGACTGACCAACCGGAAAAAAGCATGAGTGTCACGAAGGAGCATGTGCTGGTAGAGAGAAGTGAATGGTTTTACGTCTCTAGCAATTCACTTCTCTGGGTGCCCCGTGTGTGTCTGTGAGTGAGAAAGAGAGAGAGAGAGAGAGGGTACCTGGTCGATGGAAATACTTTGCGGTGACGATGATCGCCGATCGCGTTTTACTCCCCTTAATTACGTTTTTTTAATCAGTGCAGATCCTGGGACTTGAAATCGAAATCTTCCGCATCAGACCGACCCTGGCTACACCTAACAAGTCTATTAGCGGAAATGCTAAAGCCACATCAATGCGGCACACTTGTGTCACACCCCTCTCATATACCGGGGTTCTATCTGTATGTGAGAGGAGTGTGGCAGGGTCCCACCTATATGTGAGAGAAGTGTGCCTCACCGATGTGCCTGTAGCAGAAAACTTATTCATGACGGAGCTCCGTGAATAAGTTTTTACGAAGGTGAATCACGCGCGTCCGTTTCAATTTTGAATGTTCTAAAGCCGAAACAGACGGCCGAGATAGCGCGGCTCCGAGAATAAAGGAATCACGGTCCCTCCGTGAATATGTCAATCTCTATTTGCACACACTCACAATATATGTGGAGCTCACATGCATCTCAGTAGGTGTGGGGCTCACTGTTTTGAGAGTGTGTGTGAGATGATTTGTGGGGCTATTTTGAAATTCCTTATATGTTAACCGGGTTCATTAAATTGAAAATAATTTTTTCATATAGTTCAGGAAAAAAATCAACTCAATCGCAAAAATGTGAGTACTTGATCCAATTTATTAATTTTCAACTTATAATTTTAGAAAATCAGCTTAAAGTGCTTGATTCAATACTCTAACTTTTCGATCAAAATTTAGGCTTTGTTTGTTACATATGGAAAAGAAAGGGAAAAAAAATGGAAAATAATTATCGCTTATTTGGTTTGAGAGGAAACAAGAAGGAAAATAACAAAGCAAAGAATAACTTTCCTCCCCACTTTCCTTTCCTTTCTTTTGTTTCTGTTTTTTTTTTTTCATTTCTTTTTCCTATGTTCCAAACAGGCCCTTAGGATTAAGCACTTCAATTTATTCGGTTAAGTTAATTTTTCGTGGGGTACTTGAAAATTTTATTATCACCTAATGAACAGCTTGAATTATTTGTGCAGAACGTCGAAGTGAAGCCAACAAATCATCTGTGCACAATTGTGCCCATTTTGTCTATACTCTCCTTTAACTTCTCAAACTATTCTACAGTATAAAACCCTATTTTATCATCAAACACTAAATTACTTACCACAATCTGTCACAATTAAACCATACATCACCATATCTGTATGTATTTTTATACCGATTTTAATTGGGTCCATGCTTGTTGATCGTGACATTGGTCGCGCAGGCAGTTCCCAAATTTTTTGGAGGTTGGGTTGGATTGAATCTGCGTATAAAATTTTATAATAGTAGTTTTTTCATTTGAATTGGATTGATCTCGATAATCCCGCCCCGATTCCACCCGATAGTATAATAGTTTTCTAGTTTTGACCCTAGTCCTATAACAAACATGTACCCCTTCATATCCTCACTAGGGGAAATTATCATTGAATTGGGATTGTATTGCTAACATAGTACAAATTAGGAACTTAAGATGTTATGCTACATATTCACATAATCTTTCAAATATTAAAGTGTGTTTTGCTCTTTGAAAAGTGAAATGAACTAATACTATCTCTATCTGCAGAGATTATTTGAGATGCACATAAGCTGATCCGACTGTCCTAAGTTATCATAAAAAAAAATAGGAAATTGACTTTTATACTCCCCTTTTTACCACATACATTCTTTTTTTTGTCTTTATTTGGTATGAATTTACTCTATTTGCAACTTAATGTGTGAAAAAGTGAACTTATGAAAGGGTAAAAAGGTAAATTCACATGAATAAGGACAAAAAAGGGAGTGTATGTGGTAAAAAGGGGAGTGTAGAAGTCAATTTCCAAAAAATAAACTATTTTTCTACTAAACTATAACTTATGGAATCAAATCCAACCAATCTTTGAAGTTTGGAAACCTCTCTCCCCTTAGAAAAATTCAAAATCAAACGCTTCATAGATTAAACTTTGCGTTGAAGTTTGGAAACCTCTCTCTACATTATCTTAAATTTAATCCAGAGATTAGTTAATAGGATTGTTTCCTAATTACTAATCACGAGATGAAGATTTCTGTTTCATATGTAGTATAAGGGAGGAATTCGAATCCAATTTTAACACCATCTCTGCAGTTTCTAAACACAATTTTGAACACATATTTATCACAAAAAGTCTAGGAACACAACTTTCCAACAGAACAGTGTTTCGAGCCTCCTCCGATAAATAAATATATATATATATATATATATATATATATATATATATGTGAGCTCATGTGCATCGAATGGCCTGAATGCAGTTGCGTCTGGAGTCAATGGTGTAGCTAGGAATGGATGTGAGCCAACAATAACAAACATCCAATCCCAAAAAAAAAAAAAAAAAAACTAGAAGCAAAAAACAAAACTGAGATTCCAGTGGGTCACTGGCCCCTACAGGTCCTTATTGCCTCTGCCACTGTCAAGAAATGTGTTTTAAAATTGTATTTCTAGCATTGCTCTATCTAGTGTTGTGACCGACTTACTAGTGACCCATCAAAGGTAATGCCGATACTAATGCCATGTTTTAGGATTTTCGGATCTAAAGAAAGCAATACAGTTGTTTTACAATATTATCTTGATAGCATATTCAATTTTTGTTTTCTACAAAATAAAATTTAAAAGTAGGATTTATTTCTCTTTATTCTAGAGTGGAACTTTAGACTCTATAAAGCACTTCTAGAGTGGAAATTTGCACTTCAAATGTGTATAACATGTAGGCCGTGTTTGGATCTTTGGTGCGTGAAGGGGGATTGCGGAGGAATGACTATGTTTGACCATCTTTTCCCTTCTATTTCCTTCACAAACTCAAGATCCAAACATGGGACTTTCACTCATTGCATCAAGGCATCCAAAGATTCCACACCAAGGTTCTAAAAACCATACCGGCCACCAGTTTTTCAACCGGTATGATACATCCCGATACCGGTGAAATACTGGATACCGTTTCAAAATTTTCTCTATTAATGACTTAATGTTATTTTCTCACACTAAGGAATTTAGTATAATACATACATTAATTAAAAAGAAAAATAAATTTAAAAGTACTACTGTCCGCTATTTGACCAGTACCCTTTGGTATTGACCGGTACTGGAAGAGGAAAAAAAAAACTTTAAAATAGTCCGGTATTGAGTGGTACCACTTGGTATCGGTTGGTACTGTACAATTTTCGAGCCGGAAC
This sequence comes from Rhododendron ferrugineum, assembly GCA_025642025.1. Taxonomy (NCBI): domain Eukaryota; kingdom Viridiplantae; phylum Streptophyta; class Magnoliopsida; order Ericales; family Ericaceae; genus Rhododendron; species Rhododendron ferrugineum. The sequence continues at coordinate 3,102,490 of JAOTQK010000012.1, forward strand.
AAAATTAGACGTGTAGGGTACCGAATTTGGTCAATACCAGTACATATGGGATTCAAAACCTTGATCCACAAGGCATGCCCAAGAAAAGCATTAGGTTCTAGGTTCCCTGTTTTGCATGGAACTTGAATGTCATTACAAATAAAAGTCCCCCGTGATATAATCAAATACTAGCAAAACAAAACATTTTCATTGACAAGTAATTATAACACAACACATTCTAGTCATACAAAAGCACAATACTGTCAGCTGCATTTTGATCTACTAACAAACAACAGTCCTTATTGATAAGCACATTCTAATCAGCTGCATTTTTGCTACTGAATGATCCTCTCTTTCTTTATGAACAAGTAGTTATGGAATGAGGAGACATCAACCTCCTAATCTCCTGCAACGAGATCGAAAAACATTAATGGAAAAGGAAAAAAGAAACTAAAGGGTAAGAAAGAAAGAAGAAGATAGAGACAATCGTCACATATATATAATGTTTTGTTCTTCAACATGAAGAGAGTCCAGTGTGTAAAGTATACAACACTCATTTTTCAGAAGTGGCCTTGTTGACCTTTCATTTGCATATGGGTACATACGTGAACTATAGATCATTCCGGATGGATAGAAAACAGTCATTTACTCGTTTTCTCAATGTTCTAACATCCTTGTGGATGGACAAATGAGATTCGGTTCATAGGCCACTTCCAAAAAATGAATTAACGCATGGTCGTGGTCTGGATGAACTTTCCTTATTTGGCTAGAACTGTTAACCAAGAATAGCATTAGAAACCATGGCACTTTTTCTGGTCAAAACCTGAAGGGAACAGAAGGAGGAGGCAAACATTCTCCTCCACCCTCTTTCATGAAGGATTATTTCTAGTGATGGCCTCTTGTTCAGACTGGGTTGCCACCTACACAAAGAATGCTATCTTGTAACGAACTTTCATCCACAACATAGAACTTTTCGAGGAAAGAGAGAATTCCCCCAATCGAGTGAGCTCCTTTTGAACAATCTAATGGAGATTGGCCATTCTTGGACACCATGCAAACATACTTGATCTCCCCATGAACCTCAACAGAGTTTTGAACACTCATAAAATCATCTGTTGCACCAATTACTAACTCCCATCCCTACAAATCCCGAATGCAAAATACGCTCAAAACCACTCCACCATCTGAGGATGACACACCATCCCATGTAGGAGAAGCCTTTTGTATCAACACAACAGCTACCTGAAAGAGGTGGGAAAACCACTCCTTCAAAATAACCGCCCCACATTACGTCATGGCAAAGCTAAACCCCCCTGGCTATACCAATTAAAGATGCCAAGCTCCCACACCTATCTTGTTAAAGATGTCTATTAATCTTTTACACAGTAAATTTTTTCCTGCTAAAAGTATACTTCCTTGCATATCCGTTCTTGTCATGAAGATAGGGTCAACTGCTTTAACCATTGTGGAGGGCTTCCATTATTTGGAGAGTATATATTTCTTCTAGGGCCTTTGGAATCTTGGAAAAGAGCACTGTTTAGTTCATTAGCAGGCAATTGATAAAAGAAGTTTTTAGTTTGCAGGATATGGATAAGGGAAAAACTTTCAGATACGGAGGATTTTTCTTTTCTATGTGGTTGAGCGTCTTACTCACCTAATGGCAGGCCAACCCTACCCTCCTCCAACATCTATCCCTCTCAAGGGCAAAACACAACTAAGCTACTTACCAAACAAAGCTGAACAGCCCAACTAACCAATTCCAAATCTTCCTTAACTGGATAGAGACATTGTAAAACTATCAACATGCATAACTTTTGTTGTTCAGTACAGGTTTATAAAAACATTTAACATAAACCATTTGACTGAAATTGCCTAGGCAATTCGACATACGCGCACACAAAGAAAGTTCAATCCTAGCATCCACAACTTCCTGTACTGAGAGGGAAATTCATGTGTAGACAGTTTTTCTGCTCCATAATATATGCTTGCCATATATGATATCATCCCCTAGGCACCTTTTAATTCAAAGCACCTTATAAATAATTTGAAAACAAAAGATTGCATCATTTGTTAACTTCGATTTTCTGCCACCTTTTTCCTTTCTTTCTGCTTTCCTGTTTTCCATTTTCACTACTTTCTACAAGGAATGAATGGGTTCATTATGCACAGTAGCCAGGAAACCAATAAGATCGTTGTATTTAGAGCATATGCTAAAAGAAAATCAATATCACAAGAACATGCAGGTTTTCAATTTCAAAAGGATGGTAGATAGCTCAAGCATATTTTTTATCAAAAAAAAAACTCACCATATTTGCTTGAACTCTGTTCCATGGAGCCTTTTGGTGATGCGGAATAAGATGGTACAGAGAACGAATTTGTGCTGGTAGTTGCCTGCTTCTTAGCCGAAGAGGACTCAGCCGTAGAGCTCAAGTCATCATCCATTCTTGATTTCCCCACCATATCCTCGCAATTTGGCAACTCATTTTGTAATACCATTTTGTCGTCATTGTACTTTGGTCTCTTTCTATTGAGCAATTCATTCTTCAAATTTTGCACTGAGGGCACCTTCTGATCATTAGATGAACTAGTGGGGCAAAAAGTTCTTCCCTTCAAAACTACCTTTGGAATATCAAAAGCTTCCACACTGTCGGCATTATCAACAACTTCTTCGTTCTTCCCATCTGAGTTTTTCACCCGAGATGCCAGTTCAATTTCCCGCATGATGCTGATAGCGTCGGTCAACCGATCTCTTGCTGATTCGATATCCACAACAGGGTTTGGATAGTTTAATCCTAGTTCAACCCCAGCTGATTTAAGAACAGTAAGGGGTGCATCCCAAGGATGATGGATCCACTCGTTTGGAACTCTTGCTAGCTCAGGCAACCAGTGCCTCACGTATTCTCCCTCTTGATCACAATTAAAGCCTTGAACCTAACCCAAAAGTTTCAAAAAAAAATGCAATTAGGGAGCCAACCATAGCGAAACTGCAATATAACTGAGAATCTACAACTTGTTTTCCTCATCACTATTTGATCGTTATCACCATCAATCATTGTTAATCTGTAGTTCATTACATCTTGGTCATTGTGCTGGCAAAAGAATTACGTTTAACCAGCCTTTTGGAAAGTGAACATGAGAATCTCAACAAAGCTGTGAAGTTGAATAGAAATATCACGAATTTTCTAGTGGTCACTAATATATCCTTATATCATTCATTTTAATTTAAAAGGAACCTAGACATGGCTAAGACCATACTGTCCAATACCGCATGATGTCCTTTCACCAAAAAGGAACTAATAAAATAAAATGACCCGTAAATAGGAAGATATCCTTTTTCTTTTGATGGCCTTGAGAATGGAAGTATTCGCAAGATTTCTGGAAGCCAAAAAAAGGTACAAAATAGACCCCCCCAAAATATTATGTGGATAGTCTATCAGTTTTCCATCTATGCTACAACTGCATAATTCGTTGCCAACAATTAATGTCCTGTCTATAAGATCTTGCGAGTTTTAACTTTTAAGTTTGGAATACACAGCATCTTGATTCATCATGAAATAAGACTTGAAAATGCTCGAAAGACAATGGATCTTAACATACCTGTGGGCTATCTAAACACTCCAGCTCATGCCCATCTGGCAAACTCCCTGAGATGTATTGCCAGCCAAGAATATCACTTTCCAAATCTGCGTCCAAAAGAGTGTCCCAGAAGTACTTCATTCCCCATTGCCACGGAAGAAGCAGAAACTTAACACAGAAACTTGAAACAATCACTCTTATCTTATTGTGAATCCACCCGGTTGCCCAAAGTTCTCTCATTCCCGCATCAACCAAAGGGTAACCAGTCCGACCCTGTCTCCAAATCTTGAAAAGGGCATGGTCCGCACGCCAAGGGAAATGTTTCAGGCTACTTAACAACGATCTTTCGTGAGTAAATGGAAAGTTGAAACAAATGTACCGAGAATATTCTCTAAGCCCAATGGACCTAAGGAAAAGAGCCGCACTTTCTTCTCCAGTAGTATTCTCTTCTCTCACCCAAAGTATCTGCTTCAGTCGCACGCAATGGAAAACTTTCCTCACACTTAATTCCCCAAAATGAAGATAAGGAGATAAAAGTGAGGTGGAGCTTCCCCAAACCTTTAGCCTATCTTTGGAGTAGTCAAGCAAATGATGATCGACAAATTCACTTAGAGCCTTGTCAGCATTGCTCCAACCTGGAGACCATCCTCTTCCTAACAAAGCATTACTTGATTTTTCTGATTCTTTTTCAAGACCTAAATCCTCAATTGAACAATTTTGAACTGCTCCTGTAATAACACATGGGAAAAAACAAACAAAGTTTAAGTAGTATGTTTTCTTTTTCAAATCTTCTCCTCTGTAGAAGTTCTACTTTTTTTAGTACAAAACCCTGGCAACACCTACACCTACACCAACAGCAAATTTTCCAAAAAGTGCATCTGCCTTGCTTGTTCTTTACCGCTTAGAAATTATTAAGAATCCTTTTATATAATGTAGGCAACGTACAAATCAAATTAACACTACAGACTAATATCACATTCTGATCGTATTCTACATCCACTATCCTTTTGGGATTTCATATCTGATAGAAATTAAACCCAGACAGCAAAAGTTTCAACCAAGGATTTATAATCCACCCCTAATGCTCAAATCCGGGCAAACAAAAGGCCCTCAGTGAATTTTCATTTTACACAGTAAATACAGCCACAACCTACCTGCAGCTGGCACTAACGGCCATGGAGGAAGATGTGAAACTGGTTCCAGTTGCATTTCCAGGCACTTGTTCCAATATGCATCAAAGGTTGTAAAAGCATTGCCTTCATCGTCATATATTTCCCATGGTTCGTACAACAAATCACCATTGTAGCTCTGCACAGATATGCCAAGTTCAACGAGCGTTTGTTTGATGTTGTGATCACGAACAAGTGAAACAGGATCTGGAAATCAGGAGAAATCATATTATGTAAAGAAGTCCTCTAATTAATTAAATCAGCCAGAAGTTGAATGTCTTCAGTGCAGCAACTGAGGCACTCGCTATGGCTGCTTGTGTTTCAAACTTTCAACTACTCGGGAAAACAAGAAAAATTATCACAGCAAGATTATGGGTAGTTCAATTTCCAAGACTCATGGGTGTTATTGTATTGCTTAGATTTAATATATCAATGACCATTTCCTTTTCCGGATGTAGTCAATGACCATTTCCTCTTCTGGATTTAGTCAGGACTTTCAAACAGAATGGTGATCAAGCGACTCCATGACGAAGAGGAGAAGTTTTGAATTCAAAAGGTCAGAAGATGTTTTACCTATGATATGATTTTCCTATTTCTAGACTGTCTACCTTCATCCATACAAGCCCACCTTCAATAACTTGCTTTTAACTTCTTCGAAATACACATTTCATCATTCACAATCCATTTTAAGTACCAATAGAAATGCTCAAACTATCCTGATGCTAGACTACCAAAAAAGGATCATTTTAGCACAAAATAATGAAACCACATCCATGAGACTTTTTAGCATCTGACATCAATATAGAAGGAAGAATTTCGAAATTAAGAAAAAAAGGAACTAAGCATACCATAAAGATGGTTATACACTACTTTTGTCGCCCCGGTAGCATCGACACAATCCAAAAGAGCAGAAAGAGTACTCTGGGCTTCAATCAGCACAAGTTCAGCTCCAATAGATCTCAAGGACTTCTCCAAATGGGCAAGAGATTGCTTAAGCCACCACCTCGAAACTCGACCGGGGTAGAATTGCCCTTCTTCTTTTGGGCACCATATATACACAGGAAACACAGACCCATCCCTAGCAGCAGCAGCTAAAGCAGGATTATCCTCTACTCTCAGATCCCTCCTGAACCACACTACGGTTTTAGAATTACCACCCATACTTGAAAATTCAGATCTTTTGGCTCAAATCAAAGGCTCTTCTCATAACTACCAAGATTATAAAGGCTTAAACCTTTAGGTATCAACCCTTTTTATCTCATACTGCTCTCATAAACTTCTCCACAAGTTTTTTTTTCAACCAAAGAGTACGAACATCAACAAAATTCATATGGTCATGGATTCAATCTAACCACATAACAGCATCAAATTCAAGAAACCCATGAGGCACACAAGATTTTGGGATCTGGGTTTAGGCCAAACTGCCTGAAAAATCTACAATAGCACCCAAAAAAGGTCCAAATCAGCTTAAACCAGAACTGGAAACTGCAGTTATGAATCAAGAAAACTGACCTAAAACCCAGATCAGCTTTAACCTGTCCGCAATGAAACCAAGCATGAATCCCTTCACATGAGCGATTCACATACCCATTGACAAAATTACAAGAAGCAACACGAAAACTGGTACTACAAGAGAGCAATTCAACTAACGAGCACTTCTTGAAACTCTTCTTGCTTCTTCGTAGAACTGATAACACGCGCATGGACGAGTAGATTTCGGTGAAAAGCAAGACCAGATTTCACGTGACTACCGAGAAGGGAGCAGGAACGGAGACATACGTCCGTGATTCCTTATTAAACAATGTTATCTGGAAGCCAATTACTACTAGTAGCATACATAAAGGAACAAGAAAGACTGACGGGAAAACGATAAACGTAAGAACAGAGCTTTCCGCCCGGGGCCACCAGCACTCTCTCTCATGTACTCCAAAGAAAATTCACACGTACACGGTACACGCAGATATGCATATAGTGCAGTCGGCTCACCAGCATTGAATAATCACAATTCCGTTAAGAGGTTGTCTTTTTCACGGAGGATCCGTGAACAGATCATAGCTATCCATTCGCATAATTAATAGTTGAAATTCGTTTTCAATTCTTACCGTTCTTATCTGTAAGATTTGATTTTCAATCCGGACGATTAAAAAACACTTTAGATGGTCGCGATTGGACTCCGTAACTTATTTTTTACAAAAACTACCTTAAAAAAGTTTTCCTGCTCCGTTAAACATCACAAGTTGAGTAATTTTTCGAGGTAGCACGTGGCGTTGTCACCGACTATATACCGATATATGTAGCCACAAGTTATACATAGTAGAGTTATTATTATTCATTTTTATTTACGGGAGTATCACATGTCAACGTCACGTGTTAGTATGTGAGTGAGTATCCAATGATAGGCCTAATAGTCGAAAAAATTATTCAATGCCTCTGGGGTATCGCCACGTGATACTCCAGATCCTTTTATTTCCATACCTCTATGTGGACCTCACGAATAAGTGTATGAGTCCGAGTCCTATCTAAATGTGCGGTGATAAAGTACCTTGGGGCATCACGTGGCGATATCCCATTCGCATTGAATAATTACTCTAATTAGTAGAGTATTTGGATCCAATTACTACTTTGTGATTTTATATAGATTTCTACGATCGTATGTGGAAGTGTTCTGATGACAATGTCCGTAATCAATTTTGCAGAATAATACTCCAGTTTGTCAATTTAGATGAGAATCTCAAGCACCCTGTCTAAAGTTGATTTGTGGAATTTTGGTATAGTTCAAGTCCCATCATGTATTTTCCAATAATATCTTCCCAAACCAGAACAAAAACTTATAACGTGAAAAGTGGGTGGTGAAACATCCTCTATGTGGAGTTCACATGACACATAACACCACATAAATGTACTCACTCCGTCCCAATTTATTTGTCTCAATTCTATTCTAACTAAATTAAAAAACTACTAAATTAAAAAACTAGTTATATCTTTAAAGTGGTAATAAATTTTATATCTAATATGGATCTTGTTTGATAGATCTCGATTTGTTCTATAATTCAATATTTTCGAAATCACCTAAAACATTATAAATTACAAGATATAATTAATTGAAAAGTGGCACAAACTCCCAAAAATGACAATTAAAGTGGGACGGAAGGAGTATGATAATAAAGGAAGTTAGAGGGCAATACGGTCTTGCGGCGACAATGATTTTATTTTGGTGATTCTATCTGTTTCTTATATAAAACTTTTGTGAATAGATCGGATGTTAATAAGCTTCATATGTGATTATATGGCATGAATAAATTGTTTTTAAATTAATACTCCATCCGTCCCAAATTAAGTATGTGATTATATGGCTTGAATAAATCAATTTTTAAATTAATACTCCCTCCGTTCCAAATTGTCCATTTTTACTATTTGGGAGGCCTCAAAATATTGTCTATATCTTTTTATCTATAATATTTTTTACATGCAATAACCAATATGGATCTTGTTTGATAGATCTCAATTATACAAAATTTTAAAAATCTTGAAAAATATAAGAAATTTTGTAAATGACACGACTGTCAAAAAAAGACACTTGTTTTGGGACAGAGGGAGTATTTTTTAGGATAATCGTTTTTAGTTAGATTTTTTTTATCCGCGTTTTTAGTTAGATGACTGACAGTTAAATCATTTTTATACAATTATCTACCCACCAATACTATACATAATACACAATAGTATTTCAGACCATCCAAATAAAATCTGTGCAAATAAATTCCCCAAACCATCCCAAACATGGTGTCCTGCCCTTGAACCCATTTCAGTAGGATGCAAGTTAGGTTTTGGCCATTCCGTAGAGCAAATGCACGTCTTTACAAAGAGACACCACTATCTTCTACACTAATGAGGGGTTGTTTGGTGATTGGACAAAGCCCGTGTTCGAGTCCCGTAGCTTCTCACTGAGGTTAAAACATAACACAACCCACACATGGTAGAATCTTAGCTTCGGTCCTGACATAGGTGCGGTGGGATTCCTTGCAGATACCTTTTTTGGTAGTACATTAAATGAAAGTGCATGTATGGCACCCATTACTTCCACCAGAAAGTTTCATCTCATCACACCACACCCTTTTGATTGTGCGTATAACCGACAAAATGTCCCAATAGTTCTGGTACAGCTTATAAAGTCATGATTCTGGGTTCTAACTTCTAGTAACATTTTTGACAATTTTACCAGCGTGTTTTACCCTTATGTTCTACTTTTCAAAGCAACTTTATGTTTCTACCTTTCAAATCGACTTGAAAGAGATACCACTTGCTAAGGCTAACCTTTGGCTTCTACTTTCCAAAGCGACTTGAAAGAGACACACCACTTGCTAAGGCTAAAAGAGGCGCGACCAAAGCATTTTTGGCCGGTTTCTTTCACGTTGCCTCGCCCCACCTTCCGTAAGGCACGCAACCACCCTCCGTAAGGCACAACCAAGTCTCATGGGGCCTCGGGTCTAGGCACGCGCCTAGGCATGCCTTAAACAACTTTGTGGAGAACTCTCACGGAACCCTAAGATAAGATGGTTCAAACTACAAACAAACCCCACATCAGATTTTCAATTGTTAGCACATTCACCTTATCATAAGAAACCATAACTGCACTTCAAGAAAATCAAACGAAACCAACACTTCCAAGTATGTGAACTGATGACCAGGGTAGGGATCACAAAATGCCTCATCAGTCTTCAAAGTAATAGTAGCATATATGATTCGTTTTCATTCAAACACCAGTATCCATAAGCATGCCCATTTTCCATCTGGGAAGCATCATGATGATAAGGAACCCCTGGGCACCCAGAACGTTAGGGTTAAACTAAGCCAACACCGAAAGAGGATCCAAAATCAGCAATCCCAGATGGCAAATCATTTATTTGTTTAAGCCATATGTATTACTTTTACATGAAGAGTTAGTTGCGAAAGAAAGAAGTTTCTCTTGCAATGCTAAACCCCTCTATACAACTGAATAGGGTCTAGTTTGCACGGTCTTGCAGCACTTCAAGATCCATTTCAGTCGGGTCAGTGGCCTGAATCTCATAGTGGATGCCTTCGAACTCCCGTCTGAATCGCTCCTTGGATGTGGCATACAACATCTTGGCGCGAATCCGGGACACAGAAGGAGACCTGAAAAACATGTGTTTACATCATGATACTAGTAGGTGTGATCAAATGGGAGTTGTCGGGATGGGATGCAGTAAAAGAATTCGATGAATCTAGTTAATTTTGGAACCGGCTTCTCTAAGGGATGGGACCAAACAGTCAGCCCATGGGGCCACCCAGTATGTCCAAAAAACTAATATGTGCAAAAACAGAAACTATCTTTGAGAATTGTGATAGGCAAACGAAACCATGAGAAATGGCGATAACAGAGTTGATAAGCCACATAAACAGCACTGTCTCCAAGAGCATACCCTGCATCAAACAAGTTTAGCATGTCCAACAGTCCAAAAATGTGAAAGAAAAAGAACACCACATCGACAAATGATGCTGCAATAGTCGGTTGAAGATATTTGATGGCTTAATCATTAACTCTGGACAGCAAGAATGACAAGACCCAGTACTTAAATCCACAACATGATTGTAATGAAGAACACAATTCACATAAACTAATTCAATAGGGGAGGAAGATATCTGCTCAACAAATAATTTTTAAAAGTAAAATGATCCTTGATGATAGATTTGCAAATACATGATTGGTTATTGTTAGAGCTTGTCTCACATTGGTTAATTACAACCTCCAAAACTAGTATATGAGGCCATGAGCCTTGGCTCCCTCTCCACCCATTACCAATTGGTTTTGAGTTGGATGCTTTAACATGGTATTAAAGCTAGACTTTTGGAGGCTTATGGACAAGACTCTCTTGATTGGTTGCCCCGTTGTTTGTGCCATAAGTGCACCTTGATTGGTAATGATCCCAATGTTATGGATCCTTTGTTTAGCTCTCCACACGCGGGTTACGTGCGCAGAGTGTTAGAGCTTGTCCCACATTGGTTAATTATAACCACCAAAACTAGTATATGAGCCTGGACGGCCTCACCACTCATTGTCGATTGGTTTAGAGTTGGATGCTTTAACAGTCATAAATAAACAAGTATAATGAAAAGAGAATCTCAACTACTTAATTGGAAAGAAAAAAAAAGGAGTCTCAAGTCTCAACTACTTCAAATAAAAAAAGAGTCACAAGTCTCCACTATGCATGATAGCTTCGAGGATAACATATTTTTTTAATTAGCTTGAGGGTAATATGATAACAACAAAACAACGAGATTAAAGCATCTGAAACAAAAACTGACCAGGCAAAGAAAAAGATTTTGCTCTTCTGGCAGTTTTCAGACGTCACAAAGTCGTAGTCATACACAGCGTATCGGCAATCGTTCTCAGGCAAAGATGCAGTAAAATCATCATAGCTCTCAGCTGGACCTCCAGTCTTCTCAACCACAACCTCTTTTTTCTTCTCATCAATCTTAAAGATCACGTAACGGTACACCTTCTTCCTCTGCAGTTCCAGATATGTGCTTTTGCAGTGATCTGCGACGCCCATGCCAGATGATGAATTTGTCTGACCAAATAAAACGCCAAAATAATTCAACAAAGATCATGCATTCATATATATACAAAATTTTATATTTTATCAGCCATAACTCGTTAAACTTATTTGATGCAAATTAAATCCACAATTTCAACAGCTCCTTCATGTTATAAAAGCGAAGGTTCAAACTGGACAAGTGTCAAATAGCTACAAAATGACAATGAAAATGGAGCATCGCAATGCTCGGAGCTTTCCCTATTCGGAAGCATTCTCTTTTATAGTGTAAAACCAATAAGAATATAAATCCTGCGGTCCCTGAAAAAGGAAATGCCAAAAAGTAAAGATAAATGCTATCAAAAGCTTCCTTTGATACTATTTTTCCAATTTCAAAAGTAATTTGAGATTATGGTTAACTAGGGAAGCCTTTGAGCACAATTCTTATCCTTCAACCAATCTCTCAAATCACCAAAATGAGCAAAATGAAACTTTAAAAAAGAGAAATCTCTACGCAATTTAAACAAAAAATGAAGCGGTATCATTCCAATTTATGAATAACAACTACCTTTAAATCCTACAAGAATTCCATCTATTGAATTCTCAAGAAAACAAGCACTTGGCGTGTGAAATGACAGCATTTGTCAAAATGCCAATAGAACATCCAAGAAGATTCTGTTTCACCGCCAACAAAGCTTTTTATAGTCCCCGTCTAGTCCAAAGCTTGTTCTACATTCAAAGTTGCATATAAGAACTGCTATTTCCATGAGACTGTTTTCGGGCTGTCTATTTTAGGTAGCCTTTTTTTTTGTGTGCGCTAAAATAGCACCGAAAAGCCCATGTCTTTGAAGTGATTATTAAGCACACATTAGTGTGGGAGCCAGCCACATACACTTTGTGGTGGAGTCCACACAAATGTGTCGGAGAAAGGCTCTGAAGCACCACGTGGTAGCGAGCAATCATTTTTCAAATGTCTTTGGCATATCTATTTCAACACACAAATTTAACTTTTCAACGCAAACATTTAAGGGGTTTTTTTTACCCTCGATTTTCTCAAGAAAATCCAAGAAACACAATCAAGCTCGACCCTTTTTAGTCCAAACAACTCACCTTTTTACCAAAATAATGTTTTTCTCTTAAAAACCCCTAAAAAAGATTGAATTTTGTAACATCTCAGACACAATTAGCTGCTCGTGGTGCGGCTTATAAGAAATCAGACTCTTTTTTATAATTCAATAGCATCAACCAGTATCGAAGATCTAGCCTAAATTCACTTCTCACAACAGCGAAAAAAGAGAGTAAAAACCCATGTTTAAGTAGTCAAAAAAAACATATCAAAGCGAAGAGCATGGGGTCTAAACATCAGATACAGAAATTCTAAAGCACGCATGGACTAAATGAAATCGGATCTAACTAATGAAACACGAATTAATAGGAGAGAGGGCAAAGGACTTACCCCTCTGAAAGACATGGCTAATGCTGATCAGAAGACGCGACAGAGAGAGAGAGAATTCTTTGAGAGAGAGAGAGAGAGAGAGAGGTGGGGAGAGGAAAGTAGAATCAAAGGCAGCCACCGAACCGAAGAAAAAGGAATTGTTTTGGCGGATAATGAAAACTATTCTCTGCTTTGGAGAGAGAGAGAGAGAGAAAGATGATACGTGTTGTGGGGGCAAAACTACAAGGAAAAAAAGAAGAAAGATCTTTTTAACGGACCTTCCGTGAATTTGTTCACGGAGATAAATCGCGCGCGACTGTTTCGGATTTAGACGGTCAAAAATTAAATGAAATTTTTTCAGACCGTTCAATGCGAAAACGGATGACCGAAATCGCTCGACTCCGTGTATAAGAGAATCACGGCCCTCGTCAATCTAATAAAAAAGAGAAACGTGCATTCTTTTCTGAAAAGGACGGGAGTTTATACTGTATTTCTTGAGATTTTGTATTTTAAATTGCGATTGGTTTAGGTGATCGATCAGAATTGATTAGGAACATACTGTATTAAATATTTGGATGGTATATGTAGAACAAATTTCTTTCATAAAGTAGTGTTTGGATGGCAAATCAATCTCAAAATAGCTTTAATCGAGTTGATCTCAAATAATATGAATTTTTGAATGTCACAAGTCGAACAATTCTTTTTCTCTCATTTTTCTCTCTCCAAATTCGACATCCAAAAATACAATAGAAGGCTTAGGTGTGCTGAACGGGCACCACATAGTACCCTGGGACTGAAAAAATTTTCCCATAGCGAAACAGGGGCTAAAAGGGGAGAGACGTGTACTTTCACTTATCCGAGATTGCCACAAGGACAAGGTTATCCTATTCCCGCCTTATCCTATCCTATCCTATCCTATCCTATCCCTCGAACGCGAGAACGCGATTGGATTTGTTCAAACCCTAGTGCCCTAGGGTTCCGTTTAAATACCAAACAATTCATTTGAATTTCAGTTCGATCTTCCAACTGGAGCCAGATTAAATTACCGTTTTCGTCATGCAATCTGGCGGTAACCGTTGGAAACCCTAATTTCTGTTCCGAAAGTTGAAACTTTGAATTTATATATCTGATTCGAGCTTCTTTTCAATTTCAGGGAAAAAAGCTTCGAATAATCCTGCAACCAGGCTTACGTCTCTCGTGAGCAAGAGACAGAAGCTTCAGGAGGAGCTTCATACCATTGAAAAACAGGTACTAAAATGTAAGACTTCCGTCCCAAGAAGATTGTCCGGTCTGCAATATGAGAACTTAAAACAATACATTTCTATCAAGAAAAGTTCAAAATTTTTTTTTGATAGGTTAAAAGAACTGATTGAAATTTAGTAACTAGCAGCAAAAAGATGGAATTTTTTTCCGACAAAAATGCATTATTTTTTAGTTTTTGTTTTGCGGATCGAACAATCTTTTGGAACAGAGGTAGTACATATTCACCTATAAAATTTATGCATGTGTATACAAAGACAGACATGCTATAGTCCAATGGTTCTGCTCTATGGTTTTCTTGCTACATGGGTTTTTAATTTGCTATAGCTATATGTAGGCATAAAGTTTTTTTTTTTTAAAGAAAATGGTGAGGGAGATTGCATGCTATATTCACTTCTAGCTATAATCTATGTTGTGCCGATATCGACAAGCACAATACCTACCCTTTGACACGTGAATCTCCGAAAATTGGAGGACATGACACGTTGGGGACCCGCTCAGGAAAATATTTTTGTTTATTGTTGTATAAATATAAAGTGAAAAGCCATCCTCTAATAAAAATCATAAGACCATATAAACTGTTTTCCATGTTTCAGTGCATAAGGTACAAAAGCGTTGCAACAGAAAATGTTTTATCACTCACATGTCTTTATATTTAATTGACCATCATCTTTTAAAATGACATGAAAAGAAGCCTCCTAGCGTGCTCAAGAGTGTCTCCAGAGTGTCCAAATGAAAGAGTGAGGAAAAATATAAAATCGTTATGATTTGAGTGTTGGACACGTGTCTGGAAAGTGTCGGTGTCCGCCTAGTGTCTTGACACTTGTAAGTGAGCTTCGGCGAAGTGTCCTTGCTACATAGGCTATAATTTGGCACAATGTTGGCTATTGCTAACATTTAGCAAGCCGAATCAACATCTAGCAATTCGATTTGGCATTTTTTTAGAAATATATAAGATAAGAAATAACATCTGCATCTTTGGAGCAACATGGCTAAGATATAGCATTATGAAACTCAGTGCTTATATATAGCAAATAGTCCTTTAGCTATTGAACTATGAGAGATGCTCTATCAGCCATAGATTTATGGGATGTATATGGTAATTGCATATTCAACGTTGATTATGAGCCAAATTTGACTGTTTTTATCTTGAGTTTAAAGCCCGTTTTGATTGTTGTAGGTTTATGAGTTAGAGACAAGCTACTTACAAGAATCAAGCCACTTCGGCAATGCCTTTAAAGGGTTTGATGGGTTACTATCTGCATCGAGAAACACAACAAAGTAAGATTTAAGACTCTGTAGAGTGAAAAATATTCAATCTTGATGGAAACTGTTGTTAGAGAAAAGGTCAAAAGAACCTGACTTGTGAAGTTGCAATACAGTAGAGTAGAAACTTATAAAGTTTTAATTTCTACCGTTAGTTGTTATTTACTGTTTAACATTGTGCTGCAGCTTAAAGAAATCCAGAAAATTGCAGCCTGAAGATAGGATCTTCTCATTGTCCTCAGTAACCTCGCCCGTGGTATGCATAACTTTCTTATAAGCTGTGGATCGTCTATTTGCCACCACTATTGTTGGAAGTACTAGTTCTGTGGTTGTTGGTATTATCTGGTGATGTGTACTCATATGACGGGTAGCCAGATCCTTGACTCCTTTGGGCTTTTAGCCAAAGCACATATAACTATGGCATATGGAAAATGTGAACCAAACCCAATTTACCTCAAGTGGTAGCATTAGGATCTCTACTTGTAATCCGTTGCAAATAGCTCAATATTAGTCGTATTAGCACCTGACTACCACGCCCTGCAACTTGGGGTCTGGTGGCTTTAATAGGAAACCCCCTTCTGTCATGGTATCATGCACAGAGAGGAAACAGAACAGCGATAATCATTACAGTGATTGTTGAGCGAGGTAGCGGTAGCCAAAACTTTCGTTAAACCTGTTGATTCGCATGAATACCAGGATTAAAGGCGTCAAGTATTTGGTTGATTCCTTAATCCTGGTAATACGAAGAACTTCGGAAAGGAGAGAGAATTCTCTGCAGTATTATCTGATATTATATAATTTATATGTTCACTTTAGGATACCCTTCGTGTCTTTTCTTCAGATGCTATCTAATTTTTGTGTCCTGCTTTGCTAATTTTCTTTTCAGTCTTTGTTTTTCTACACTTTGGTTTACACCATCCCAATGATTTCGTTTACCGCAAGTAGAAAATGTCCCTTCAAAAGGGAGGCTCTGTTTCATTTTGTAGTTGCAAGATTCACCGAGATCTAACATTTTGCTGATCTGGTTGCTTTGTTTTGGTTATGTTCAGGCTGAAGAACAAGGAGTTCGACGGGAAGGTGGGCATCTTATCTTGTTAATACACTTAGAGGTCCCTTGCCTGCCTTTTTGATGCATTTTTTATTTTTGGCAATCTTATTGTTCTTCCTTCATTTGTAGATGGAAGATCGGATTTGGGTCAAGGTCGGCCCAAGGGCGGGGGCTTAGCCACAAATGGACAGTAAGTGCACCTTAGCATCACCAGAAACCCAAAAGTACCAAAACTTCATGTTTGAGCTAGTTTAACGAATCTAGCGAGTATGCAAAGATCTAGGATATTTTGAAGAGCTCATGCTTGAGTTAGGGTGATTCTATTTATTTGTGTTTGCTTTCTTTACCAATAATGCAAGATATTTCTTCAGGGGAAAACCAAGGAGGGGAAGAACAGGTGCAAGAGATGGAAGGAAAATAAGGCAGTCGAGTGATTTAGATCCCGATGATGAAGATGATCCTGATTTGAGCTCGAAATAATGACATTTTTTTCCCGAAGAGGTGTAGTTTGACCGCAATCGTATTCCGACCCGTAAGTTTATATTTTCGTAAGATATTTGCTCTCCTTGAGCGTATTCTAAAGAGTTTTGTCTGTCGTAGCATTCTGACTGTATCTTGTGTGTACGTAGACGTCTTCTTAACTGTATCCTTGATTTATTTTCTCATTTAGGAGAAGGGGAGGGAGAAAAGAAAAAGATGATATCGTATTTATTTGTATCTTCTTTGAATTTGGTCAAATTTATTTGTACCTGCTGGCGCTGTTGCGTTATGCTAAATGTATTACAAAGTTTGTAATTTAGTTGGGGAAAATAACTGCATATAGTGGATTTCTGTAGGAATGGAAAACCTAGGAACTCTAGTGGTGTTCGTTTTTGATTTATCGTTAAGTATTGGTTGAGTACAAGATCAACCTTTTCAGTTTCATGGATTTGGAACGTTGAAGTTCCTATAAACGAATTTCTAGGACTACCAAAGCTCGAACATACACACAATTTGTGTGTGTGTGTTGAGAGAGAGAGAGACCACAGCTCGAACATAAAACAATTTGTTTTCTGTATTGAGAGGAGGGGATATCAAAGCTCGAGCATACGACATTGACTACGACACAACAAGAGTACCACCGTCGGGGAACTCGGAGCTTTGGTAACACAATTCGTTGTTATTAAACATATTAGATTGATAGTAGTAATAGTCAACTGAACCAATAGGTCCAATACGATAAGGTTTTTGCATTGGTATAAAGAAACAAGAGTAATGGGTTCTGTTAAACCTTTTTTAATGACATCTTGTGGAGACAAGCTTAACTGGAAAGTAGAAATTCACCAGCCGGCCGGTAGTGATCCTCGGATGTTACCGGAGGAATCCTTCCTCGTAGGTTCAGCACCGAGCCACATCGCAAGCACCCCGAGTATTCATCTAGCCAAAGTTAATGGCCGCACCATCCGAAGTCAAGTGGACCAGCAGGATGTGTCGATATCACGCCATGAACCCACAACCTTGTAAAACCCAAGCTCTAACATTGAAGTTTATAAGGGGAAAAGAAGTTGACACAGCTATACTAGGCTTTGTATCATTTGCAATTTCGCACCACCACCCCCATCCAGGAGCAATTGGCAGAATCAAATGGTGGAATGCAAAGCTAAGGCAGTGATCGGTGTTTGGATACATGGAGGAAAAAGTATGTCTGAAGGAAAATAACGCGTTTGAATATCTTTTCTTTTCCCTAGATAAGTTCCTCCACAAATCTACGATCCAAACACAGCTGCGCCATTGGTGATATTATGTGAAGGGAACAAAACAACATTACCAAACCGAGCCTTAATCAATCAATTGATCAAGGACATTGATGCGGAAAATCTAGAGTCAATTCTTGCCAAAACCAAAACCATCAATATAACACATTGCTGTCAAGAGAATTCAAGCAAATCAGAAACATAGCAAACAAAGATAAAGCAAATTAGGGCAAAAACTGCCCTTTATCAATTACTCGATACTTCATCTGCCATTAATTGTCTATCCTCCTCCGCAAGCGGAGTCAAATTGCAAGTATCCTCCTAATGTAAATCCGAAATGCACGGGAGATTGTAGAAACAGTTTCTCCATCATTACCCGTCGACTCAAGAATCCGACAATGGAATTATTCAAAATTGTAGCTACTTCCGAAAACACACAAAACAAGAGGCCTACTTAGTATGGCAATTCAAAGGAGAGGAGGGAATTCAAGAAAGGCAAGAGTATGCCAACTCCTTTTCCTCAGTGAGCTCCTCAGCCGTCAAGTCCAACTTTTTCCTTGAGAGCGCATCAATTGGAAGACCTAAATGGAAAAAGGAAGCAGAAATCTGGTTGAGAAACTATGCAGAAATTCAGGAATTGTTGGTACACAAATAGGAATGAAACATAGAGAATGGACTAATCTTAGTTATTATTTCCAACTAATGGTTAGCACCATAAGCATTATTTCCTCAATAAGCTTCACAATCTACCAAGCCAACTCACCAGGAGAAGAAGGGAAACATCCAAATTGCAAAAGATGAAGATAAACATACACATGGTTTTGTTATTCAATCAGAAGCAAAAGACAAAATTTGCTATTGAAAAGGGAACATATCACCAACACTGACAGAATGCTCATGTATCCCAAGATTGATCAAAACAAGAAGAGGAGGTACAGATAATATTTGCAGTGCTGTTGCTAGTATGTATTAACTTAGTAAGCCACACCCTTACCTTGAACAATTGTCCATTCTCCATTGCGACAAGTAACTGGGAAAGAATAGATCAGGCCAGGTGGCACATTGTAAGAGCCATCAGAGTACACACCCATGGAAACCCAAGTCCCCTGCAATGTTCAGACAGAGGATAAGATAAGCCCAGAACAGTTGGCAAATAGCAACGGACGTGTGACTAAATGTGCAATTGGATGAGGAGAAAAACGAGACGGTAATGAAAAAAACCTCTGGAGTTCCAAGGACCCAATCACGTATGTGGTCACAAGCAGAGCTAGCAGCAGACAAAGCACTGGAGAGCTTTCTAGCCTTGATAATAGCCGCACCACGCTGTTGGACGGTGGTTATGAACTCTCCATGCAACCTAATCAAGGAAGTGAATGATAAGTCCTCAGTGGAAGGTAAAAAATGCTGAATGCCTTCAGCTGAATCATGACAACATCAATGCATGAAGGGAAAAAATTCCCTCCCTCCAATATTCTTGATCCTGTTTGGAAATTCCACATATTTAAGGGGCCATGCAATTGATGTTTTTTAATTCAAATATATAATAAAGTTATTTCATTATTTGCCCCATTTTTTCCTCACTTTCAAATAAATATACTGCTTTTTATAATGTACAGCTTTAGAAAGTTGCAAACTTTTCTCCATGATTTTTCAAAATGGACAATAATTTTGGGCCATCCCAAAAGGAACAAACAACCAAGAATATGGGATGGAGGGAGCACTACGGTAAATGATTGTCCATGTACTCCATACCATTCGTCGTTGGCAACAAGCGCACGTACAGGCTTCTCTCCAGCAGGTGTCTTGACACTTGCATGGTTGACATCGGGATACTGAGTGGATGAATGATTTCCCCAAATGATAACGTTTTTGACGTCAGATACAGGAACATTCAATCTCTCTGAGACTTGACCAAGGGCCCTGTTATGGTCCAACCTTGTCAAGCAAGAAATGTTTTTCTCAGGAATTGAGGGTGCAAATTCCTTCAGGATCAGTGCATTGGTGTTGGCAGGGTTAGCAACAACCAAAACCTGGAAGAAACAACAAACTAATTAATCCTGAAACACTTTTGCATGAGTGCGTCTTTTGGAAGTCAAGCGAAAATGCATATCTTGTGCGAAATTATAAGAATGCAAGACAAGAATATTACTCTACAGTTGACCTGTTGCATCTATCCCATCTTCCTCTAATTCGTTAATAAATAGGTTGAAAAACTACGTGTGCTTTTTTACACCCACAACAAAGTGTTTCCACAAGGCCATCTATTTAAATGCAATTATTTGCTTTAACTGTTCAATGGTAATTAGATCAATCATCTCGAAAAAAAACTAAATTAACCTTGCAGTTTGCAGCAGCATGCTTCTCCAGAGCAGAAGCTTGAGATTTGTAAATGGCAACATTCTTTGACATAACATCTTTTCTTTCCATGCCTTCTTTCCTAGGGAACCCACCAACCATGACTGCAATATTGACCTGAGTGCATGCCTCAACAACATCAGTTGTAGCAACAACACCTGACACAAAATATCATATTAGACTTGCTCCACCGTAGGTCATTGTACCTCTAAACTCGTAGACAAAAAGAAGGGGAAAAAATGAGACTAACTGAAAACAATGAAACTCCTAGCAATATCTAGTATGGAACGATTATGGTTGCCTACCTTTAAGAAGAGGAAATGCAGCATCCACTAACTCCATTTTCACTCCATTCAGTGCCTCAGCAGCAGGTGCAATATCAAGCATGTGAAGAATCACGGGCTGGTCTGGACCCAACATCACTCCCCTAGCAATCATGGGAACAAGGGCATATCCAATTTGTCCTGCACCAATCAAAGACATCTCTGAGTGCATCGCCTCACAAAAGACATATATAACACGATATCAAGGTAAAAAAAGGTGAAATTTGTTGGGATGAGTTAAAAAGTTGTCTTCATCTCATTTAGCGAAATCTCTACAAATAAAAAGTTAAAACTATACAACAGTTGAGTTTCTCAGGAGGATGTATAGCTACACTCCAAAACACAATTTCTTTAACTTCCTTTGGTCATACCAGGGCCTCAAGAAGCCTTCAGTGGGGTTCAGCTCTACCCTCGTGCTATCAATTCCTATGTTGGGCCGGTCCACACAGGGATTTGCCCGAATTTAATTGGGCCCTCCATTAGTGGACGGTGGAATTGGTCCCGGGAATCAGGATTAATCGGTCTATCGGGCCGGATACCGAGTTATTAAACAAAACTTCTTTTGGTTATTGAGATAAATTTTAGAGGGAGAAGGGGATGATATTCTGAAACTTTAAAAATGAGTTATGGTCCTTATGGGTGATCAACAATGATAAAAACACAGCTGATATATGTGTTTGCATGTGTCTCACAACAGCAGCGTGATCAACTTCTTCACGGATAAACTACTGGATTTTGAGTTGAATCGAGTAAACAGCAAAAGTGAGCAGTGAAAATGAGCCACGAACAACGATAAAAAAAGATCAATCCACACACACACGCGCGTATATCAGCTTGATCAACTTTTTACGGTTCAGAGAACTTCAACCAAATCTAATCCAGTCGTGCAAACATATACACAACCATAAAACACCAGCTATCTACATATCATCATGGTCAACTGACTCAGCATATTCACAGATTACGATGTTGAATCGGATCCGACTTTCCGGATCTCGAGTTGACTCGCCTTAACATGAATACAGATCGGTGCAAATGAGTAGCAGAAACAGTGATAAACAACTACTACATATTCAGTAGATACAAATTACATATATGTGTCAGAAAGACTTTGAAATCGAATACAAATCAGAGGATTTCGAGTTGAATCGAGTAAACAGATATAGAGATCGGCAAAAATGAGTAACAGAGCAGTGACAAGCAACTATTAAGCAGACACAAATTACATACATATATATCATGATCAACTTGTTTTTAGAGATTAGATCGGTTGAAATGAGTGGTGAAAAATCGATAAAAGGACACGATTTAAGTGAGAGGATGAGCAGATCTGGGGTTGAAGAGCGAGATTGAAGCAAGTGATATACCTGCGGCGCCGGTGACGAGGACGCGGACTGGTTGTTTCGCCATTTGCAGAGACGTAAAACTGAAGCTGGAGACTGAGAAAGGGACGATTGGATTTGGAACGAAAGAGTGATCTGAAAGGTGGAAAAAGGGATGGGGAGTGGATTGGGTTTTAGGTGAGATTTTATACTGGGGAGGGCGTGATCTGTGGAGGATTTTAGTTTGGAAGACTTTTTGAAGCGACGGCGTTTGGGTTTGTGCTGTGGGAGAAATTTTTCAGTGCCGGGTGGGCACGGGGCCACGTGGTGCCCTGCACCAATCTCGGCCGTCCAATGAAGTTTTGGACAACTGAGATCTATTCGGCTACCGAGGGGTATTTTAATTATTTCACACTTTAAAATTAGCCGAACAGATCTGAACTGTCCAAAACTTCATTGGACGGCCGAGATGGTGCACGTGCACCATATGGCCGTGCCCACTCGGCACTAAAAAATTTCTTGTGCTGTGGGGTAACGTTGTCGTGTAAAGTAAGAGCATCCCCACTTCTTACTTAGATTTTTACTCAAATTTGAGTAAAAACTTGATTTGGTATTGTGTGTTCTAAACCCAAACACGAATTTGCACAAATTTAAGTAAAAACTTCATCAATGACAATATTATAAATTTAAAGGTGTGAAATTTGCCTTCAAGTAAGACTTTGAGTCTTAACCAATTTTCTTGTTCATATATTCATCGTATATAGTGTACATAGAAGCTCAAATAGAAAAAGGAACATATTTTGATCATTTTTGCCTTATTTTTTTCTTTTTTCCTTTGTCTGAAACTTGGTGGTGGACGAAATGATGAGAATGCCCCTCGTTTTAACGGATGGGATTCGCGGCATTAGAGTTAGGAACCTAATTGGTACGAAATTAATATATTGGGGTCTAAATGTCAGTAATATTTACATTAGGGACTAAATTGAGACGCAATCAATACTTTGGGGACCAAAAAGGTTAATAAGCCAAGACAAATAATACTAAAAGGATGTGACAGAGATATTATGCAATATGCATTGTACTCCCACTAGAAATTGCCCGTGCTTGAAGGTATGACGCAACATATTTTGGATAGTTCAGAGTTTTCCGGTTGCGCTTCAAAAGATTTTGGGCCACAGCCCACAAACATGAAGAAAAACAAGAACAATTTAGATTCCATGTACATAACTCTTGCGATTAAGTGGACTGGAGGCCCAAAATTCTTCAAAAAAGGGAAATGCAGCACCAGAATTTAACAAAGAAATAATAGCAAGAAATTGCTGGGTAGTAATAGTAGTGTTATTCACAAGGCGCCTGTTTTTTGTTGCGAGTGCTTCAATGAGGAACTAATACACAAAGTGGTAGAGGATTTGAGGAGTTTTTGTTTAGCTAGGAGTAGGTGAAGAATAGCAGCGGGAAGGGGAAGAGGAGAGAGAGAGAATCGGGGGGGCGAGGGCAAGAGAAGACGAAGGAGGCGAGAGAGAGGGAGGAGGAGGAAGTTTTTGAGGAGAGTTTTGTTATGGGTGTGGTGGGAAATGAGGCAGACAGAGAGGAGGTGGTGGTTGTGGAAGAGGTGTAGGTGGTGGTGGGGAGGGAGGCGGCAGCGGTTGTGGTGGATAATTATAATAAGCAGTGGTGGTGCACTTAGAGCATCCACAGTGGTATAATCAAAACTAAAATGTTGCTAAGATTAGCAACATTTGCTCAAATAAGATCTTACAGTGGAATAATCAGACTTAGCAACCTCTTAGCAACTCATCAAATTTTGGCCCTTGGATAATCAAAACTAGCAACT
>JAOTQK010000012.1:3126440-3156226 GCA_025642025.1 Rhododendron ferrugineum
CCTTAAATGCATAATCAAAAGATGATGTGGCAACTTTTGATTATTGACTTTTGGTTATTCCACTGTGGATGCTCTTAGATAGCAAAAATAGCTAAAATACCATTTTACCTATGATCTAACGGAGAGTAACAGTCCACACCATGCGGATAAAAAAAGTCAATATCAGCAAAACTATTACCAATTTGACGGATTGAGACGGAATGGGGTATTTTGATTAACGAAAGATTAATTTAAGAGTAAAATTGAATTTTTTGAAAATTTGGGGGATTTTGATTTTTCCCTAAATTCTTAACACCAAAACCAAAATCATATTAGGAAAGTGTGTTGGAACCTACCAAAACCAAAATCATATTAGGAAAGTGTGTTGGAACCTACCGGCTGTTATGGCACTAAAGCAGCCTTAAAAATTACAAAAAATTCAATCATTTAAAAAATCTACACCAAATCTTAGCAAAGAGTCGAAGGAGAAATTAAAAGAACACTTAAGTAGACATTACCAATATTTATACGATTTGAGAAAATAATCCTAAGAAATAGACCACAAATAAAACTTAAGCTCTGTTATATATATTTTTGAACGGCGAAAAAAGAATATTATATTAATAAAGGGATGACACCCAACACCACAACAATCAAAAGCTAATCAAGTTATAAGGATTGACAAGAAATCAATCCGAACAACGCCCAACATGGCCACCCCCAAAAAGACCCAACGAAACAGCACCAAAACCATGGGAAGACACCCCCGCACACCCACAAACAAAGACACCCCCACCCCCCCACTCAGAACCAGACACCCCACCCACCCAAAAACCAAAACACACCCTTCCAAGGTCTCACCCCAAGAAGCAAAGAATTAAAAAGCTAGGCCTGCCCTATCACTTTGTCAGCTCTGTCCAAGTCTTCAGCTACCATTTCTGCAAATTTGCTTATGACTTCATCTTCCTCACCATCATATACCCCAATCCCATGATCTTGTTGCAGGTCCAAATTGCTTGTGCTTCGTCCAGAATTATTCTGTTTCTGTTAAAAACTCCATCTGAAGAGATAGATGCAAAGAGTGCTAAAGCTGCAACAGCAGACCTATAAACCGCACACTTTGGTTTGTTATTCCTACTCTTGTTATTGAAGGAGGTGACCCTTGTAAATCCCAGAATATCATCAATTGTCTTCCTCTTCTTCTTCCCTTTTACCCCATTTATGGCAACTTTGATTGGTGCAGAAGGAGGTTCATTTTCAGTTCGGTATGCTTCAATATGATGTTCAGGAATAATTTCATCCTCATCATTTTTCCCTCTTAAATTTTTAGCAATTACTGGATTTTCCTTAACTGAATCCTCCACCCAACTGTCTTGATTATCAACCAAATTACTTAGGCTTGCTCTTGGAATCTGAATGCACGTATTCAGCCTTACAAAAGTTGGTGGATCGAAATTGATATTGAGTGTTGTGCTGTTTGTTGCCGTCTCTCTCATACTATCCATGATCTTTCCACTTCCCCAAGCTGATGCCTCAACCCCAGAAGAAGAATTAGCTACCTTATCAATACTTCCTTGCATGTTTACATTTATTAGCTATAATGCTCTCTCTTCTGTCCCAATAGCCTTTTCAACTTCCACATTAGTTTCTGCCACCTCCTCAACAATTTCCATCTCATTTTCCAGCTCGGCTTTGTCTACATCGAAGTCGAGCGATTCATCATCCCCAGGATCTGTCTCAACTACGGCTTCTTTCACCTCTTTATCATTCCCTTTCTTGATCTTAATCGAAGTAAACACACACTTTTCCCAAAAAGTTTCTGCCATGGGCTCTTCAATTATTTTGACCGGAAAGATCACACCATTGATCTTAATATGCACAACCTCATTAATGCAATCAAGATAATCTGTTATGATAAATATACGCCCTTTATCGAAAGCAATGGATTTCTCCGTTAACTCATCAAGCTTAATCACATCACCCCAAAACTTTCCAATTTCAATAAAGGTAGAAGAGCACCAAGCATTAAGAGGAACGCCATAACAAGAGATTCATACACACCTTGAAGGAGGGATCTTTTGATTATCCCATGCTTGAACAGAAGAGAACCACTTTGATAACACCTTCGTTTCGTCTTTGAGAAAATTGTTCAACGATTTAATAGAATCGAAAGAAATTAAAACATTGAGCCCACCCTTATGACGAATCTGAGCCTCCCATTTTCACATATCAAACTTAAGTAAGCCATGAGCTATTCATGCAAGAGAAAGGTGTTTCATTTAGAATTTCAGATCTTCGTTTTGACAGAGGAGATGGTGGATTTGGGAGAAGTGTGGTTCGTGCCCTTTGCAGTATTGCTCTCCTTTGTATTTGTCTGCTTATGCCTTTTTCCAGTTTATACCTTCTTTTTTCCCATTTCCTTTACCATTTTCAGCACTTAATGGCCTTTACCCATGGAACCCGCAAAAAAGTACCAGCTAGGTTTCATAGTTTTTCGTGGTGTTTGCTCTCCTTCGAGTTCATGGTTTATTTATGTATTTCCATTTCGAATTCTGGTGTGGATTGAGATGAAAATAGTTTTGCATGATTTTGGGAATGTGGTGACTTTGTCAAGAATTCCGGGATTGAATGACGGAATTTATAGGCTGAATTTACGGGTGGACTAATGGTGTTAACTTTCGATCCCAAAATTCGGTGCTATATACACACATCAACTTTTTATAAAGGGCACTATTGGGATTAAAAAAAAAGTAGAGACGAAAACATAACTGTTCAAAATAATCAGGATGGAAACATATATAAGTCGGATAGGGTATGAGGATGAATATTTGAGTACCCCAAGTAAAGAGTACATTGGACATATATATGGCAGAAATCAAGAGGACACATTTTATTAACGATTAGATCAACCATAATTCCCGCATACAAAGTACTCAAACATTACCATATACACCACAAGGTACAAACATTTCAAGCCTCCCTCTCCCTCTGTGACCTAGACCCCGGTCCGAACACCGTCACTTCCTCCCGGTTGTACTTCAAGCTCCTCGCTTCGTCTCGCGATATATCGTACGAGTTCATCAGGACTTCCTCCGGGATGTTCCTGATCGCCGACAACCGGCCCGCCAGCTGGCTAGTCATCGCGTTGCCGTTCGTCTTGAACGAAATCCACTCGAGCCCTTGGTCGCTCGCCTTCTTGATCACGGCGAAGTTTTGCGGGACGACTATGAGCTGACCCTCACGGACGTGGTTGTCGAAGGCGGAGTTGCCGGAGTTTCCGACGATCTGGAGGCGACCGCTTCCTTGGAGGATGTAGATTATGCTGTGGGCGTTGATGTTCCATAGAGGTGCCATTAGAGCATTCTGGACACAGTTCGTTTTTCAAAAATGTTATGTTTCATTGCAATATTCAAATTCTATTTTGCATTCATTAATTTCCATTTTCCAGAACTCAAAACTGCTCGTTTAGGTGAGGTTTTGGAACTTATTTTTCGAGATTTTTTCGGAAAGAGCTCTAGTAATTAAATTTTTCATTCTCAAAAATCATTTTGCTAAAAAATACAAGAATTTCAGATTCTACCCATCTTTATCCGGCGCACCCTTGACGAGCCAAGTTGAGCATATTTCAATAAGGCAAAAGCGATGTATACTTTTGTTTGAAAGTACATAGATTTATCGTTCTGCGATTCTAATAACTATAAGGAACAAAAATTTAGCGAAACATTGATACTTTTTCGGCTATCAAATCACGTGTAACTCTTATCGTTTGGTAAAATTTTCACGTGATTCAATAGGTCGAAAATTTAGCGAAACATTAATACATGCAAACTTTGGTTTGAGAAAATTTGAGGGGATTGTTTGGCTTACCCTGTAGAGGACCCCTCTCTCAGCACTAAGCCTGACCCACCCAAGAACTGGCAAATTCTGACTATTCAACGTGCTGACTCGTCCTCCACGTGGATTGTACACGTCAGCCTTCGATGGGTCCCCTATATTCTCCTTCAACCTGAACGTGCACAAAGTTTCCTCCAACCCATTTGTAGTACCGTTATTACCCCTCCTCTCTCTTTCTCTCTCCTCTTCTCCTTGGTACTGCGGGCTTATCACCTCGAACTCTCTCTCCACTCGGACGATGTTGCCCCTCCTGTCGTCTCGGCCCTGTAGTCTTCTCGCCGTCTCAGTGTCGACGTTGAAGATATCGGCCAGGGTTTGGTCGTCGAAGCCGCTGAAGACGTTGCCGGCGTTTTCGGCCTGGCTGTGGCGGTGCTGTTCTTCTTGCTCGTGGCGGCTGCTGCCTTGGGGTCGGCGGAGTGGGTTTCCGGCTAGGTAGAATTTCTGAAAACATAGTCACGTTAGCCATGATACAATAAACCAAACTAAACCAAACCAAATCGAACATTATGTCCCAATTACTTGGCGTCGGCAGCCATATACAATAAACATAAAAATATTGTACAAAATGTTTTAACGATGTCGTATTTCTAAACGTACTATATAATGTGTTAAAAGATGCAGAATTTTACTCTAAAGTTGAGATCAAGCTGATTGGCATCGTTGGCCAAGTCGAGAAGTGAAACAAAAACAAGAGGGGTTTCTCCATTGTTGTAAGCCCAATGGGCTACTCCGGCCGGGAGGGCAATAACGTCACCCTGTCGAATTTGCCTGATCTTCTGGTGCCTGTCTCTAGGCCTCTGCCCTTCCTCTCGTCCGCCACCCGTTTGTGATACAGATTCGAATGTCTCGGCGCAACCCGAAATCACTGTCCCTTGAATTCCCCTGCCTACGATATTGTCATCACAAAAAAAAGAAAGGTAAGAATACAACTCTAGATGAAAAATAACAATGGCCACCGACCGGCCAGCACCAGCCAGGAATCGACCGGCATGCGGGGGCCACTCCAGGTCCCACACGGATGATCCTACTAGTTCAATAATTAAAAAAAAAGAGTGGGCTCGTAAAAAATTAGCTAAATCCAATATATGTAGGTGCTCGATTCAATTTTATATTCTTTTATTTAGATTTCGGATCCTCCTTGCCTTAAACCGTAACATGTCAAGAAAAATTCTTTAGTACTCTTAGAGCATGATGATCACAATGGTCAATGGCATGTGTATGTGGTGCTTCCAACCGTTTACGCATTAGGGGGAAAAAAAAAAAGATGGAGCCCACTTTATCATCAGTCATGGCTGAGAGAGCTAGCTAGTTAAGTCGTCTCAACACTTTTTGGTACATGTGACTAGTGTTTTTGTTCCGGGAGCACTATATCGAGAATGGACTATTCACTTGTTATGAACCAGAAAAAAAAAATTCCAAAAAAATAAAATAAAATTATGCATCATTCGGGTAGTGTTTCCTATTTGAATTTTATTTTAGAATAGCATATATTTTGTTAATGTCGGGATGAACAAAGTTCAGTAACACGTTTTTTTTAATCGGCAAAAAAATTCATTAATAAACTCAACTAGAGAACATCGATTGAGGGAAAAAGGACAAGCACCCGCTAGAAGAATTGATACATGCAGCAAGGAGAAAGTCCATTTGAATAGCTTCTGATGTGTCACCTCACTTAGACCAATCACCAGCTAGTGTAGTACTACCCAAGAACCACAACAAATGATACCCAAATATGATTATAGTAAATAACATTGGCATTGGGATATCAATATGGAACTAACCTTGGATGACATAATAGATCTGAGGTACATTGGTGTAGGAAGGCAACAGAAGGCCTCTAGGTTGAATCTGATGGCGAACCGCTGCCACCCCCGCGCACTGGAGCTCCTCGTTGTTGTTCTGGTCCCAAATCTCGGTGAGCCCGGCCTCCGCCTCGATCTGGTGGTCCGGTTCGAGGGCATTGATCCTCTGGATCTGGCAATCGGTCTTGGCGCGGAGCCGGTGCTGCTGCGCTCCGCGCAACTCTTGCCATTGTAGTTGCTGCTGCTGCTGCTCCAGTAACTGAGAGAAACAACCGTGAGAGAGGAAGAGGAAGCAGAGTGCAAGAGAGTGAAGTGAATGGGAAGCCATATATATTGTGCTTGTAGAGTGATGGGAAGTGGCGGATGGGGTGGGATGGTATTTATAGGGAAGAGGAGGGTAGGAATTAAAGGGGTCGACACGTAATTAAACGATGAGTTGGTGACTCATTTGTCATTTTTTTTTCTTCTTCTTCTTCTTCTTTTTGCATGGTGTTTTGTGTTTTAATGAATGAGAGAAGCCTAAATGGTTTACAAGTATTATATTGTGTTGGGGCATGTGGCGGGGGTCTGATCTGAGATAATACAAATTGGGATGTGTTTTTATTTGCATGGTTTGTTCTTATGCGGGTTGGCAGGTGTTAAGGTATTTTTTTTTTAATTTTATATCATCAGATTAGAAAATGCCCAAATTAAGAACTACAAACACCCAAAATCCGGAGCCCTCTGTTGAGAAAAACGATACTTCGTATTTTCCAAAATATTTGGGTGAAAAAATATATAGTATTTTTTTACTTTTCTGATTCGTTTCGTTGAGATAAATTAATAATTTACCAAAAATTGACGTAAATTAACAAACGCAAAAAAAAGAAGAGTGATTTTGCCACTCCCCAAATTGTTAACGGCAATCCCCAAGGCAGTGTGAAAATCAATATGGGTTGATTTTGCCATTCTTCTGGGGAGTGCCGTTAACAATTTGGAAAGTGACAAAATCACTTCCTAAAAATATAATTACAAAATACAAAAAGCTATAAAAAAAAAGGCGTAGTGCAACTTCGCCTAAATAGCATAAGCTGACTCGAACATTATGAAAACTCCTTACTATATTATTGATTTGTTTCATCAAATGATAAGATCGAAATGACAAAATCTTCTGTGCCAAAAATCATGTACCTTTGTATTAAGAGATTTTTCTTATCGTTAAAAAATTATATCATTCAACGGTTAGAAAATTTCTTGGAACAAATGCACAAAAATTTTCGAGATAGAGGAGATCGGTACCGACAGATGGTGTCAACCAAAGTGATGTTAGGTACATGGCTGTTACAGTTACACATCATTTGGCGGGTGTATAGTTCGATGCTTTGGAATTGGAATAAATTCAAAGGGAAAGGGATTTCTTGAAGAGACCCGATAAGGCAATTATATAGGGATACTATATCCATGGCCTCGTCTTCTCTCCTCCCTTCCTCTCTCTGCAACACTCGCTCACTCTCTCTCCTCTACTCCACTCTCCCTTTCCCATCATCACCAACAAATGCCACAACCAGAACGAATCCCCACTCTCTCTCCTCAACGAAGAAGAAGAGGACCACGGCCGCCGTTGCCAGTGCGATACGCGCGGAGAGGGGCGCGATGCAGTACCGGAAGCTCGGGGACTCTGACCTCAACATCAGCGAAATCACTCTGGGAACCGTATGTACTTTTCACAGTCCTCACTGCTTACTTTTTATGTCTTCCGTCTCGCTTGAATTGGTGTTGTTACTTGTTTAGGTTTTGATTTGGTGCAAAATGCGAGTGTACGAACCCTTATGCATGAATTGAAGTGTTCAATGTTTCTTTACATTGGTGGTTGTTGTTGTCGGTGGCGGACAGACCAAATCACATGTATTCATATATTAACAAAAAAATATCATCGTTATACTATAATATAATAACACAATTTTGTGGGGGATCATTCTTCATTATTTTTACAAACAAACCTAAAACGTAGTAGAAATAATGGGATAATTGGGAGGTGTGTGGGGACCCGGGACTCGATTGCACCCCCTTGGTCTGCCCTTGGTGTGGTGCTGAGGGCCACCAAAGATGCAATGCAGTACGAACAATTGGTGGTTATGAATGTGAAATTCTAGAACAAAACTCACATGCGAAGCAAACCAGACAAACGAGAGAAAATCAAACAAAGAGAGGCATAGGCTTATGTTGGGTGTAAACTTATTCCACGGGCTGTCGATCAAAGGCAAAGCCCAGAAACGAGTACTCTTTCCCATTACCCTAATTGAGACAATTATATTTTCTCTCACCTGCAAATAATGTGTTGTAATAAGAGACACTTGCCTAACAAATCCTAACCTAAATAGGCTTCTAACTTCTAACCCCTAAAAAAACATAAAAACGCAAAATCCCGAGTCGTGGCGCATAGGCTTTGGAGTTTGCGAGCAAGACGACCGTCAGGACGGCCTTCATCCTCGTCCGGAGTCTCCGGACCGAACCACCGAATCGAGCCAATTTCTACAGTTCTTTGGTTTAATTTGGTGCAAAATGTGGTTGCATGAATCTTATGTAAGAATTGAAGTGTTCAAAGTTTCTTCAAACTTGAATTTAAAAAAAAAATTTGTTTCTTCAAATTGGCTGTTGTTGGGTTTTATTTGGTGCAAATTGGGATGGTAAGGAGTAAGGACCTTTATGTATGACTTGAAGTGCTTAAAGTTTCTTTAAACTGGCTGTTGTTCGGTTTAATTTGGGGCAAAGTGTGATGGCTAGGATCTTTATGGATGAATTGAATTGTTTAAAGTTTATTTAAATTGGTAGTTGTTAGGTTTAATTTGGGCCAAAATCTGATTGTACAGACCTTTTGTATGAATTGAAGTGTTTAAGTTTCTTTACCCTGATTGTTGTTTAGTTTAATGAGGTAAAAAATGTGGTTATACGGACCTTATGTATGAACTGAAGTGTGTTTTTGGAAATGTGAGTGTACGAATGAAGCATTACCAATACACCCTATTCTATTGATTATGCTAATCTATGCTTTTAGGTGTTGATGGTTTTGATGATGATTGTGTTTCAGATGACATTTGGAGAGCAGAATACCGAGAAAGAGGCTCACGAAATTCTTAGTTATGCATTTGAGAATGGAATTAATGCTTTGGATACTGCAGAGGCTGTAAGCTTTCTTGTGCAACTCAAGCACCCCTAGCACTTCTTTTCTCTCGAGTAAGGCTTCAACGTTTAAAGGTTAACTTACGAACTGCGGAAAAATGTTAAAAGGTTTGGTTTATCTATTTCTGCCTCTCTTTTTTAACATCAGCACATTGAAGATAAAGGAGAAAGCTATGGGTTGTACCATACACATGTTTCGGATTTCTTTTAGTATCGTTATGAATTTGTTCATACCCTAGAATAGTGCAATTAAGCACATTTTTTGTTAGTTATGATCTTTATGATGTACGTGTTGCGCTTTCTTTATGGTTCAAATTGCTACCTATTCTTTAGCTCATTAGTTACGAATATGTATGGTAATGGTTACATACTGTGGTCTAGGTAGGAACTTTACAAAAATGTTAGAAAATATTTGCACTTGTTACTAAATTATGTGGTTTCAGTTACCAATTATTTTGACTAGTTTATGAAAATATTGGTTAAAATATTACGATAGCTCCATAGCTTCTAAGAAAGGAAAGGAGAAAGCCTTGCTCTTTGTGCAAACCTTTATATGCGAAGTTCGTACCTATTTCATCTAGTGTGCAAATACACATATTTATCCCTTAGACTTCTGTTACTGGAATTAGCATTCATGATCTTGTTATACTCCAATATCTCTATCTCTGATATAACTCAATTGCTTCGCTAGTAGAACTTTTGACACCCGTACTTGATAAAGCTGGAGGAGATTGTATGCCAGTGTGCTCTTATGGTGCCACTGCAAGAGTAGTGAAGTTCACTACCCCTTTAGATGTGGTGTGTTATTAGAAGATTGCTACCAAATTGTATGATTGTGTTACAAGGAATGAAGAAAGGATGTTATATTTTGGGCAACTGATTGTTCTCCAAATTGTTTTCTTATACTTGATTTTGGCTACTCTCATTCATTGTTTTGGAATATATAATAATTGTTTCTCCTCTCGTTTTTGTTTTGTTTTCTTCTCCTAGTATCCAATTCCAATGAAGAAAGAAACTCAAGGGAGAACAGATCTGTATATAAGTACCTGGCTGAAGTCTCAACCTCGCGACAAGGTACCTTTTTATGTGTTGGAGGATTGGTGAACCATTTGCTTCTCTTATTGCCCTCTAATTCTGAAATTGAGTTCTAATTGACTATCTGCATTAGTTGTGTTGTGTTTATTTCTTATTTATTCTGTGGTGCTGACATCTTCAGTGATTGGAAGTCCTTGATTCTAATGCAAAATCACTTTCCATATTCCTTAATTACCTTCTAATAGTGGGCTGCAATAACATGAGTTACAACTCTGGCTCTGGTGAAGCATAATTTTCACCATGATTATTAGTTTCCTATGTTCCCAATTGCTATAAACATATTATGATTATCTGTGTTACATGAATCCTTCCAAATTTCTGAAATACTGGTGATGGACACTCAACTCTGGCGTAATGGTATAGGTACTTGGACATGCACCTGACACGTGTGTGAAACAAGTCAAGTTTACTTGTAGAGTTTTGTGTAAAACTTCTCTTCTATCCATAAATGTTATATCTATCTGTCAAAACTGTACTACCCTGCATAGTAAAGAATCTTGTAAGACCTAGAGAATCTAGTCATATCCTTGTATTCGTGGACGTGATAATTAGATGAGTATGACAAACACATATATAACTTGACACTCATAAACTAGTCTGTGTGCATACGGTTCAGTAACTTTCATATCCTCTTATCGTTGAATAGAGAGTTCTTGTGTCATTTTTGTCTAGGTATCGTCCCAAACTTCTTCAATCAGAAATCTCGCTGTTTAGTCAAACAGTTCTAGCTGCTTCTGGGTTGCACATTCGACTTAATTTGCCAACAAAAAGGCAAAATCGCGTTAAAACTGTTGTCTGGCATCCTGTCTTGGGTTTAGATAACAAATTTGTTCAATTTCAATGGTTTGTTTTATCTTGCATATGTTGAAGATTCGGAATTCTTCTAAAGTCAAAACAGTTTTTTTGGTATTTGAATCCTGAAAGCTAGAAGTCTTCGAAAGCATTGCTGTTTTGATACGGGAACACTGATATAATGCGTCATTTTCCTTTATGGTTAGATTATTGTGGCTACAAAAGTGTGCGGATATTCAGAGCGATCAAGTTATTTGCGTGACAATGCAAATGTTTTGCGAGTTGATGCTGCTAATATCAGAGAAAGTGTGGAGAAAAGCCTAAAGCGCCTCAACACTGATTACATTGATCTGTTGCAAATACATTGGTGAGAAAAGCCTTCTTGCGATTCTGAAATTTTCAAGTGTGCAGAACACATTTTCTTATAATTGGAAACGCAACTCCACTGCTCAAGCAAATATGAAGTTTATTGTTTCCAATATCAGAATTTTATCCTGCTTGTGAGCTAGAATGCTATAATTGGTCCGGACATTCTTGAAAAACAACCATGCTTTTAATTCCCTTGGCCTTCTGGCATCCTAAACTGGGAAAATTATTAGTGCTCCTGGGGCATTGCTTGTTCACCCCAGAGCCATAGGATCATGTGACCCTTTTCTTTAGGGGTGGGCCCGGAGTGATTGTTTGGATGAAGTAGAGTACGATTTCTCAAGTCACTTAACGAACTCTAAATTTACTGTTCTATTGGGAAGAAGTAGAGCATGCTCTCTTCATCTTGATTTAAAAAGTCATGCAAGTTAATGCTTCAATGTTGCTTTCTGTTTTTCGCCTTTTGAGTTTTGTATTATCCATGATATCGAACTAATTAGATTGCAGGTTGATATTTTTCCTACAATTTTGGCTTTCAGTGGGGTTTACTGTCTGTTTAATTCAGTGACTAACTCAACATGCTGTTTTTCCCTCTGTTTTTAGTTTTTCTGATAGGAGCAACATGAATCAGATATGGTTTAGTTTCTCATCATCTAGGAGGATATAATTCTGTTTCTTCTTTGCAGGCCGGATCGCTATGTACCATTGTTTGGTGAATTTTTTTATGATCCTTCAAAATGGAGGCAAAGTGTGCCATTTGTAGAACAGCTCAGGGCCCTTCAGGAGCTCATTGATCAAGGAAAGGTAGGCTTTCAAGTTTCAACTAACCAAATTTTATGAGAATATGGCGAATTAAGTAGACATAGAGGAACCAAGTACGGGAAATCTATACCCATCCTGCAAACCAACCGTTGTAGCGATGCTCGCCAATAAACATGTGGAACCCTGCAATGTTTAGGCATTCTGAAACAAATTCGCAGGGTTCCTAACTGAAAATATGTTTTGCCAATTCTGTCAGTGTCAGAAGTAGCTTGTAAAAAATTAGACTTCTTGTGTCTTTTCTTCATTGTTTATGGTTTTGTTTTCCTCCTGTTCTATTTGTTTCCCTCGTTTTCTGTTTCCCTTCACAAACGGCAAGGGTAGAAGTATGGCACTCTTATAATGACGTCAACCCAATGCTAGATGTAGAGGTCCATGATAGATCGATATGAACATCTCTTTGTATACTTAATCTTCTTTATTCGTCCATAATAGGTAGGCTGTCATATTTCATGGCCTACATATGTATGAAAAATAGTTTGAATATGTTTCATTTCAAAAATCATGCTTCTCAAAATTTTTTTATTGTTGAGACTAGAATTGCTAACATTGAATCTATCTGATTGTCACTCCCTGGGCTGTTATTATTTCTGAGGAGTTATTGAAGGCACGATGATCTATTCAGGTACGCTACGTTGGCGTTTCTAACGAAACTTCTTACGGAGTGATGGAATTTGTTCATGCTTCAAAAGTGGAAGGGCTGCCGAAGATCGTCAGCATCCAAAACAGCTACAGTATTCTAGTCAGATGTAAATTCGAGAGTAAGTTTCTTACCTGAAATATCTTCTCTTTCTTGGGCAGAAATATGGAAGCTGTTCGTATCTTTTTGTGCTTTAAACATTAGAAACTTGAAAAAGATGTTGTTTCCTGTCTGATTTATGTGCTTTAACCATGTTATATATCATGTGCCCTACTTCTTTTTCCAAGGGTTGTCAATCTGACTTTTCTTTCTTCCTTCTATCTATGTGCACTGAGTTTCAATCTGAGTTTCCACTAATGCACAATAACATCCTATTCCTTTATGTTCTCCCAATATGATTCATGTCATTTTATGTTGGTTCTTCTGGATGCATGGCCGGTTTCCTTGGAAGAAGACTTTGTACTTCAACATCCCAGCAGGCAGGCGCAATCCTAGTAATGAATTAGCCCCTCTTGTGGGTTTGGTTCCAAAAAACAGAACCAGTTTGGTTTGGTGAACGACTCGTATAATGTCAACCTTAGTCACTTCCCATGACATTGCAGCTTTGCTCTTAAATTGGTCATTGTAGTTTGCTACTAGATTGTCAATAACTGCAAGATAAGTTTCAATGACTGGACGATCTTTGGTAGACCATGATCCTTAATGACATCCTTTTACTTTGAATCATAGAGCCATCCTGAACTGTATAGGCATTTTCCTTAGCAGTTCTCTGGTTAAAATTCAAGTGGTGTGTATTGCATTTTGCTTCTCATTGTAAACAATCTTTGGATGATTGGATCTTTTAGATCATGCCTGGAAATTCTGCATGGAATTGCAGGAATTGCAATAGTAAAGCTATCATCTGTAATCTTGCGGTCACTTGGACTTGGGCATTTTTATGTTTACCAAAATCTTCTCGCTTGTCGCTTAGTTCTGTAATCCAAGGTCGCTGATCTGTTGGAGCTCTGAAGTTAAAACTCGACTTCCAATAACTTTCTTGACAGATTTTCGCACATTGAAGCCAGTGATTTTACTGACCGTATGGTATTGAAAAGTTTATGATAATTTGATTCCTTGCAGTTGACCTTGTTGAAGTCTGCCATCCAAACAATTGCAATATTGGCTTGCTTGCTTATTCCCCATTGGGTGGTGGATCACTGACGGGAAAGTATATAGATATTGAATCTGAAGCTGCAAAAAGAGGGAGGCTTAACCTCTTTCCTGGCTACATGGAAAGATATAACAGATCTGTTGCCAAGGTGTGTATTTTAGCAGTCATTTTAACATCATATGCATTTTGTGTATCAATTAGGGATATTAAGATTCTAATTCATCCCACATAATGTAAATGATAAACATCAGGACCAGGATGGCCTGCAATCATAATCTTCAAAAGATAAGTCCAGCATTGTGTGTCCGTAAACAAATGAATAGTACACGCTCTACATGTTACCACAGATAGAAGCTGAACTGCGACATAGTGAGTTTGCTGGCTCTGGCATTTTCGTCTTTCAGCCAGGAAATTTACTTCATTGGCAATCATGTCATGAGGCTGTTGACTCTGGCACACGTGCCCTTGTATAGTTTCAAGTCGTTGGGAAATCACTTTTCGTACTTGTTTGAACCCTTTAGTGCATTCCATCACTTGATGAGATAAGCTGATTTTAAGTTGTCATGAGGCGGAAAAAACACTAACGACATGCAGATAAGCTTCTTATAGGTTCCCATTGGTTGAGATTTAAGAACATACTGTTCTGTTGCCAAATCCATTTATAGTATTCTTCATCGGTACCAAATCATTCCTGATGTATTTTTCGAATGATCTGCATTACCATAGGAGTGAGGGTGCAATTAATTTGAAAATTGGACGAGTTATATGCATCAGTAGCGTCATGTATCATATACCATTCTGTACACATCCACTGTGGACATCACACTCTGTTGATCGATAATTTGCTGTACTAATTGCTTTTATCATTTTCTTCTCCTTGGGGTTCTTAAGTTCCTCCTATCTAATCTGTGACCAAATCAACACAGTGATAGTTAAGTTTCCATTGTAATAGTTTATATCCTTGATTTTCAGGAAGCAACGATAAAGTACATTGAAGTGGCCAAGAAACATGGACTAACTCTGGTCCAGTTAGCTCTTGGATTTGCTCGAGACCGTCCGTTTATGACAAGTTCAATCATCGGTGCAACTTCCGTCGACCAATTGAAAGAGGACATTGATG
Source organism: Rhododendron ferrugineum (assembly GCA_025642025.1). Lineage (NCBI taxonomy): Eukaryota > Viridiplantae > Streptophyta > Magnoliopsida > Ericales > Ericaceae > Rhododendron > Rhododendron ferrugineum. The sequence continues at coordinate 3,141,257 of JAOTQK010000012.1, forward strand.
CTTTCTTAGCGACTGAGAGGCCTTTGCCTCCAGAAGTCATGGCAGATATAGAGAATGTTTTCAGGAGATACAAAGATCCAGCAATTCTTTAGGAGTCAAACACTGATTTTCTTCCTCAGTTCTATCCAAATTTTCATCTTGGTGATATCCAACATGAGATTTGTATCGGCTGCATGCTGAAAACAGAGTATGGTCGACGAATTAGTGAGCTTTATCAATCCCATGTTGCATCTCTTATCGACATGCCCATGATCCAGAATACATGTAAAGCCTCTTGTAGCAATGACGTCGTGTTTAGATCTTGGATATGTTGAGCGATATGTGAGTGGAAAAATAGGAATGAGAAAGGCTATTCAATATGAATCTTTGGAAACAACATCGAGCTGAATACTGTGTAAATGAATCAATTGTAGAAGAAAATCTCGTAATAATTTTGCTGCGGGTTTCTTCAATATCCTCTTAATATTCCACATTATTTACAATTTCCTCACACTATATTTCACTTTTATTTAACTGTTTGCTTTGTAGCACCTGCCTGCCTAGCTGCATAGGCAGCAATTATGTAACAAACTTAAACCACATTGCACGTGGAGTGGTAGTCCAATGCTTGGCACCTTGTACTCCCACACATGAGGTTTTGATTCAACTGCCGCTAAGTACAACTAACAAATTACACTTCTTGCCTCCACACAAATCAAACCACGCTAAGGGGTGTATGAGAGTTGCTTTTCTTTAGATTACAAATTCTGAATTTCAAAGTACAGGTTTTGAATTATAATCACAATAGGTTGTGAATCTGAAAAAGTGCTTGGATGATTTGTGTAAAATAGATTATGATTCTGTGAAAGAGTTTGGGTTTTGGGCTTTCTTTGTTTTATTTGTGTATTGGGTTGATCTTTATTGTATTATCTGTTATGGACCCTGATAGACCTTTGGGTGTTATGGGCTTTGCCCTTATGGTGTATTGTCTAACTTTTTGTTGGATCCTCTTTTTCTTTCCCCGTTTTTTAATAAAATTCATCTTTTGCCGATCAAAAAAGTGTTGGTAGTATAATTAGAATGATAGATTATGATGTGATTTTTAACAATGTTGTCCTTTCCAAGAAATCCTTTGAATGTAATAAGTGGGAGTAAATTATTAGTTTGAAGGTGATTTGAGAAGCGGTTAAAAAAAAAAAGAAAAATGAGAAATCAAAAAGCTCATCTAGAACTGATTTTCAGATTATGTCTCTATACTTCAATTTTTTTTAAAAATATTTTCTTGCAGAATAAATTATGCATTTGCGCCCAAACAGGCAAAATAGAAAACATGTTATAATGAGGTATCCAAGCAACCCCTAGGGCTTGTTTCGTGAGAGATGTTAGGGGTGATGAAGATATACCCACATTTAAATTATGAGAAACCGATCGGGCACATCGACCCCGAGTGGCCCACTCTGGGCTTCGCATGGATGATCCGAGCCGTTTAACAATTTAAAAAAAAAAATCAAGTAGGCTTGTGAAAAATCAGCTCAATCCGATTTGTGTAAGTGTTCGATCTAATATTATTGTCCTTTTCATGCTCGTCGTGATTAATGAAAAATTTGATCAATGTCGTATACGAATATATATTAAAATACTACTCCTTATGCTTAAACATTTAAATTAATACAGTTTAATGAGTTGATTAGTGGCCAAAAGAAGCGCGCCAATTTCGGTTCTCTCTGGTTTCAGCTGCAAAAGTTCCCACTTTCTCTCTCTTACCCATCTCCCTCTCTCCCTCTCTCTCTCTCTCTCTCTCTCTCTCTCTCTCTCTCTCTCTCTCTCGTGCTTCTGATCCCACAGCACCAGAAAAATGCACCCCCTACCCAGAGACTCGATCAGTCGTGCATATTCTCACAATTCGCTTTACTGTTAGGCAGATCAGTAGATCAGAAGCTTCTTAGTTTTTTTTTACAGGGTTTCAAAAGAAGGAGATCTGGAGAAGATCAGTTTATTTTCTCAATAGGTTGAAAATTTTCGGGGATTTTGTTTGTTTTTCTGGAATTTGATGATAGGCCGGAGGAAAACAAGAACAGATTGGCACCTATGAAGACTATTACGCGGATGTTCGAAACGAATAGGAATAGGTGGTGGTTTCTTCCTCAGCTTTGCTTCAGATGGAATGGCAGATCCTGTTAATTATGCCAATCCTGAGCGCGACATCGAGCAGGTCTCTCTCTCTCTCTCTCGCTCTCTGTCAGATGTGCATATATACGTCTCTCTGTCAAATGTGCATATATACGTGGAGACAGATTAATACGGTAGGGTATTCTGCCATGTCTTTCCAAAACCCATAAATAATGGATGTTTCTTGAGGCAGTTAAAGGGGTGATTTAGGAAACTAAAGTGTGAGCCAGCCTCATAACTTACGTTCACACCGAAAAAAGTTGCCCCTTTGGGATCGTAATAGATTACTAGACATCCAAGTGCACTCGATGCGTGTGCATATATCGGGAAAAAAAAAGGAGAGAAGAAAATTAGGATGGGAAGCTTGAGTGCTTGGAGTTTGCTGTTGTAAAAGGAGGAAAAAGAATTTCGCACATTAAAAAGAGGAAACTTGACAATCAAAATTTTACCAGGACATGTTTCTCTGCAAGAGCTTAGTATAGTTTAGCGTAAGGATGAATTTCTTTTTATAGTTGGAGTGAAGTAGCTTGAGTGGTTGAGTTTGGCATTTGTTAGAATCTAGATGTCATGATAAAGTGGATGTGTATTACCATAAACCTACGTATCGAAAATTTGGGTACCACACTGGAGCACAATATGATGTAGCGCGTTAGGTGGCCGGAACCAACCTACATTAGATGGTTACCCGAATAAGGTATCCACATGTGGCCATGGTTAAGCTAGAAGATGGTCTAATACAAGAGAGAGAAAGAAATGGAGTAATACGTAAATTTGTTACTTGCTTAAGTCAACCTAACCGCTTTGTGCTCATCTTTCAGTATTCTTTTTCTAGACTTGGAAGTAGAGATGATAGTCAGGCATTGAAAAGCTTAAGCTTCGCCTTACAAGGGGCATGTCACCTTGCAAAAGCTCTTGCTTTCAACTGACTTATCATTTTACCATTAAAGTTGGTCCCCTGTGTTTTTTATGCATGCTACAATTTTAATGCTTCGACTTCTTTTGTTGTCATGCATCTTCACTGAAGGTGGATAACTATGGCATGTTCATTTCCCTTTTTTTTTTTTCCCTTTCTGCGTGCGTGTGTGTTAGGCACTCATTACTTTGAAAAAAGGTAGCCAGTTAATTAAGTACAGCCGGAAGGGGAAGCCGAAGTTTTGTCCATTCAGAATATCTCCTGTAAGTTATCTTACTCTTGCTTGAGATACTTAAAACATATGATGCGATATCAGCTGTCCATGAACATGACCTCATCGACGTGCAATTTGTGAACAGGATGAAACAACATTGATTTGGTACTCTCATGGACATGAAAGGAATCTGAAGTTATCATCTATTTCACGGATTATCCCTGGACAGAGAACCGTGAGTTAGCACATCCTTTAAAGGGTGAACCGATAGATACAATTACAGTTTATTCATCAGCTTTGGCATAAATTGTTGTCAAGATGTTATTTGAGCAGATACAAGTTATTCTTTTCTTGGTTAAATGTGTCATTACAGGCAGTGTTTAGAAGATATTTGCGCCCTGAAAAGGAGTACTTGTCATTCTCTCTTCTATATAATAACGGTGAAAGGTCTCTTGATTTGGTAAGTAAAAGTGAATCTCTAATTTTTTTTATTATATATAGTTTGAACAAGTTAGAGCTAGCCAAATCCAATTGATTGGGATACAAGGCTCGGTTTGGTTTAATAAATTGTAGAGCTATTTGAACTGTGATGATGACAAGTTTTGGTGCATTTTGTTAACTCTAACTTTGTGTACTCTCTAGATTTGCAAGGACAAAGTTGAGGCGGAGGTGTGGCTGGCAGGCCTGAAGGCTTTAACATCTACAGGAACAAATCGCAGTAGACGCACTCAAAGTGATATTTCTGATGTAAGTATTTTGAAATCTTGCATCAGAAACTCCGTGAATTGTTATCCTTATCTTATTTCTTCCTTTTCCGCGATAACAAACTAGTCATGTTATATATTCACCATTTTGATTGGCTAATCCACTTAAGTAGTTTGAATATTAACTCTTATAAACTATAAAGAAACTTTGAATACATCTATAAAGAAACTCTACATGATCAATTTTGCACTTTGCAAAGATAATATACATGGAATTTCTAAGACAATTTGTCAGCTGCTCCAAATAGCTTCTATCGAATCATGACACCATAACCGTTAAAGCTCTTCAATTATGGGTAAGACAATATTTGGTCAGTTTGAGCCATTAAATTTTGGGAGGTTTTGATGTATTACCAGATAATTAATTTCATTTATGTGCCTAGTTGCCAACATATCGCTTTTTCCATCATTTGAGTCTTATTCTTCTCACGAGGTAACAATATATTGGTAGCTGTCAAACATGTTTCAAAATTTAGGCTGTGGCATCATTCATAAAAGCATACTATTACTACTAGATTGCTTGTTGAGGGCAATTGTGCAATTATCATACACGAACCAATGTAGTTCTATTACTTGGTGGAGTCCAAAGGATTCTTTCTTCATTAACTAATTACATCACCTGATTCTTTGAAGTATACACACGTCAGTGGTAGTTTACTGTATTTGTTGCCCGTTGTTTCCTTATCCAAGACATACATCCATAAGGCCAATACATGACCACAAATTAATTCAGTTCCTTGAATATTTTACTGCAGCTACATGCTGGTGGGAGCGATTTCATTCTCAGTGCTCGTCCTTTCGGTGCAACACTAGAGTACACTTCAAGTATTGCCCGTGGTAGGGCGTCTGTTGATTCTAGTTCCGGTGAGAGTTCTTTGAGTTTTCCAAGCTCAGATGTTGGGTCTGAACGTGCAAATATGCAAGTAAGAACAAGTGTTGGAGGAGATGGTTTCCGAATTAGTGTTTCAAGCACCCCTAGTTGTTCAAGCCAAGGTTCTGGACCAGATGACATAGAATCCTTGGGAGATGTCTACGTCTGGGGAGAGGTCTGGTGCGACACAACTGATGGATCCAGAAGTCCATATCCTACAAAGCAGGATGTGCTTATTCCTAAACCTTTAGAATCAAATGTAGTTCTTGATGTTCACCAAATTGCTTGTGGTGTTCGACATTTTGCTCTTGTTACAAGGCAAGGTGAGGTTTTCACCTGGGGAGAGGAATCTGGGGGGAGACTTGGTCATGGAATTGAAAAAGACTTCAGTCACCCTCATCTCGTTGAATTTCTGGCTGTTACAAATGTAGATTTTGTTGCATGTGGTGAATATCACACTTGTGCTGTATCTACATCTGGTGATTTGTATTCCTGGGGTGACGGTGCCCATAATGCTGGACTTCTAGGCCATGGGACAGATGTCAGCCACTGGATACCTAAAAGGGTTTCAGGTCCTCTAGAAGGACTTCAAGTTTTATCAGTTGCATGCGGCACGTGGCATTCCGCATTGGTAACTTCTAATGGAAAGCTCTTTACTTTTGGTGATGGAACATTTGGTGTCTTGGGTCATGGTGATCGAGAAAGTGTCCCTTATCCAAAGGAAGTCCAATTATTGAGCGGATTAAAGACTATTAAGGTTGCCTGCGGAGTGTGGCACACTGCAGCCATTGTAGAGGTCATGGGCCAAGGTGGCGTCAATGTCTCATCCAGAAAGTTGTTTACTTGGGGCGATGGAGATAAAAACCGATTGGGTCATGGAAACAAGGACATGTATCTCCTTCCAACATGTGTCTCTGCCCTTATCGACTACAATTTTCATCAGCTAGCTTTGGGGCACAGTATTACGGTTGGCCTTACTACATCTGGGCATGTCTTCACTATGGGAAGTGCTGCTTATGGTCAACTGGGAAATCCACAGTCCGATGGGAAGTTACCCTGCTTAGTACAAGATAGATTAGTAGGCGAATTTGTTGAAGAAATATCTTGTGGAGCATATCATGTTGCCATTTTGACATCAAGAAGTGAAGTTTTTACTTGGGGGAGAGGTGCAAATGGAAGATTGGGACACGGGGACACAGAAGATCGAAAAAATCCAACTTTAGTTGAAGCACTGAAAGATAGGCACGTGAAAAACATATCTTGCGGCTCAAGTTACACCGCCACTATATGTATTCATAAATGGGTGTCCGGAGCGGACCAATCTGTATGCTCCGGTTGTCGACAAGCATTTGGCTTCACAAGAAAGAGACACAATTGTTATAACTGTGGATTAGTGCATTGCCACACTTGTAGCTCCAAAAAGGCTTTGAAAGCAGCATTGGCACCGACTCCAGGAAAACCTCATCGTGTCTGTGACTCTTGCTATGCTAAACTTAAATCTCCTGAGGCAGTTAATCCCTCTTATTATAATAGGAGAGCTACAACTCCTCATCACTCAATGGACAGTAGGGAGAGATTGGAGAGAGGAGAAGTGAGAACTTCGAGGATTTTGCTATCTCCTACCACAGAACCTGTCAAGTACCTTGAGGTCAAATCAGCAAAGGCTGGAACAAAGACCGATTCCTATTCTATAGTCCGTGCTTCACAAGTTCCATCACTTTTACAATTGACGGACATTGCATTTCCAAGTTCACTGAGTGCTCTTCAATATGCCTTCAAGCCTCCTCCTCAACCGCACCCTCCACCTAGGTCGGGAGGCAATTCAAGGCCTTCTTCTCCATACTCGCGGCGACCAAGCCCTCCACGCTCTGCGACTCCTGTGTTTTCTAGGGGTGTGATTGATAGTCTGAAGAAGACCAATGATCTTTTGAGCCAAGAAGTGACAAAATTACAAAGCCAAGTACGATAATTTTTCTCCCTCTTGTCATATTAACATGTAACAACCTTGGTTGCATCCTTCCACTGATACAATGGCATAGGATTCTTGACCTGGAAGCATCACCTTGATTATTACTCTTTTTCTCTTATCTTTAGGTTAAAAGTTTGAAGCAGAAATCAGAAGTCCAAGATGCAGAGATTCAAAAACTGCAACAGAATGCTCAAGACGCTACTTTCTTGGCTGATCAGGAATCTTCTAAGTTTTTAGTTGCGAATGAAGTTATGAAGTCAGTCGCATCTCAGGTGCTCTTTCTATCCCTCTTTCGCCAATTTCATAGCCCCCTTGGCATAACTGTAATGATGTCCACTTTTTACCTAATTAATTTGAAAAGCCACAATTATTTCCCTCATTTGAGCCATAACATGACTTGACAGTTTTCGTTGTGTTATCGACTCTTAATCTAGCTGGGAAAAACTCTTACCTTGTTGGTTATGTAACCAAAGCATTTTTTGTGAATGAAAGAGTCAGAAAAGAGAACTTGCATTGATTTGTTAGTGTTTAGCCACCTAAGATTACCTTCTGTGGGGCGTCCACTCAGTTTTACTTCTATCTGTGGCACTGCTTCCTCAATTCTACATGCATGTAGGCAAAAGTTTCATGTCCCACCAGTCACAATGAGACTAAGAATTGGCTTCTCTTGTGTGTTATTATGACGCTTTCAACATGATAATGGGTATTGAGATGAACAATATGGATTGAAAACATGGCTTATGTATGCATGGCATTAATCTCCTTTTCTCATGTGACTTCTATTGCTATTTAGGCTTCAAATACTTCTACAGACTTGCCTGATAAAAATGTTAAGATAGGTTACACTTTCCGCATATTAAAACCCATGTGGCATGATTGGCTTCTGGTGACAGAACTGTAATGTTGAAAGATGATTCGGTTTCCTTTGTTTCAGTTTTAGGTAAACTTATTCAAATAAGTCATCATTAACTCTGTATTTGTCCTATTTTCAGTTGAAGGAAATAGCAGGGAAGTTTCCTCCCGAGATGTCGATGAGCGTAACACTTGAAGACATTAATGCTCAATTTGAAACTTTTTTCCTAAGTACAAATAGAGATGCAGTGTCTGAATCCCATTCTTCCTTGCCAGCAGACTTGGCGTTTGACCGACGGAATGAATCTGCTAACAGGCAATATCATAGAACGGAAGACAATTTGGATGTAACAGGAGTTAGTGACCCATCACAAAATGGTGAAGATACTCCCCGGCATAGCAATAGATCATCCAATATCAGGGAAGCTTTACATCTAGAAAGCAATGAAAGTGCTACAAGATCACCCAAAACTCCAAAGACCGAAGGACAAAGAGAAGTTATTGAACAATTTGAACCTGGTGTCTACGTAACTCTTATTCAACTACAAAATGGTACAAAGATCTTCAAGCGAGTTAGATTCAGGTATTTATTACTTTCCTCACATGCTTTTCTAATTTTTGTCCTTCCGTTTCTTTCTCTTTTTTCCTTCATAATTCTTGTTTGAAGCTGTCAGCCTTATGGATGAGTCAATGACACCCACTTGCAGAAAGTTGTTCGAAAGTAATGCTACAAATTTTTGTATCACACACGTACTCACACACTGTTAAACCCGATAAGCATAATCCTGAAAATAGCAATACGATATCAGCATTGTTACTATTAGTGACATCTAAAAGATTAAGATTGGAAAGAAGATCATGCCGATGGGATATCTCTCAGAGCAAACTATGATATAAAGACTGAATTCCATTTTTTGAGACTCTGAGGATTTCCAAATAATTACGAAGGGTGATTCAACCGTGTATAACATACTGGGTTTGTGCATTGGTATTGTAGTGGCTCACAGTCACTACTTTAGATTCAGAACTCCTCCTCACACTATTGCCCCTCAATTTTGTTTTTTCACCTCAAATAACTTGGAAATTGATCTCATTTTCCCTTCCTCTGTCCGTCTAAAATATGAATTTCTCCTGCTTTTTGATAGGTCTCCCTATTAACTGAAACTGATCGTGTTGTTTTAACGAGAAAACTGAAGCTGCTGTATCTGTTTGGATTCTTTTTCTGGGATCAAGTGTAAGAAAAGGAATAGATGGAAACCTTCTGATCCATTTAACATTTTGCTCACTTGCTATCAATATGTTCCAGATCAGACTTATCCAGCCATTTTAATGATGTTGTTCTTGAGTTAGTTACTTTTGCATGTGGTGTACCATATTCCCGATCCTATTGCTCGTTGCAGAACGTTACCCTGCAATAACATAGGGTCAATGTATATGTGAAACAAGGAGAACTGAGCTCCAAAGAATGGGTATCCAAAATTATTGTGCTGTGATGTTCTCCAAGGAGAACGGAAAACTCATACCGATATTGTCATGGGAAGCTAGTTACTTGACAACAGATTACCATTTATTAAAAATTACTTCGTTGCTCGATTAACAGAGCCAAAGGTCTTGAACAATGTGCATTCAAAATATAGGCTAGCTTTTCTTGGGTGAATTTAAACAAGTTTTTAGTTCCCTCAACTAGTGGAACAAATAAACAGGCGAGGCCTTTTGGTTAGTGTCCTTCATTTACATGAAACTAGTTCTTACTGAACAACAAGAATTCTGTACTTCCTTGTCTATATAATGAAGTAAAGGTAGACTAAGGTACGCATATTATTGCTATTAAAAAATTTGAGCTTTTTGCTTCCTGTTGTTTCTTTCATCCCACTGTCTGGAACTCACAGCTTGTGGAATTCTGATTCCACAGTAAAAGAAGGTTCGCGGAGCAGCAGGCAGAAGAATGGTGGATGGAAAACAAAGACAGGCTACTTAAAAAATACAACCCGCCGGCTGCTAATAGTGTCTCAACTGGATCATCCTCAGTTCCAACTGCTTCTGATGAGAATGATGAGGCAACCCCATCTTCTTGATCTTGGTTTTGAAGCTTAGGCTCCTCCAATCAAAGCCTGACAAGTGGAAGTAGGAACAATACACAAGCTCCTATTAACATGGTTCAACACAAGGATCACCATTAGATGATGGTCTCATGGCATATTATCTCTCAATCAATCCTATCTGATATATATATTAGAGAACTGACTTTCTCAAGTAGGATGGCACGACAACATTCCTTCTTAACAATGATATTGAGATGATCTTTGTGTTTAGAGAAGCCGACCCCAAGTGATTGGGACATAAGGCTCGGATTGGATTGGTTTGGTTTGGTTTGTGTTTAGAGAAGAGAAGGTATCAGAAGAAGAAAAGTTTAGTTGACCTAGAAGCAGACAAATGTTGGCTGTCATTTTCTCCTTTAATTGTTTATTCTCTTGAAGGGGTGCTATTTCCTGTACCTGGGTAGTTATAGTTTAGTTGTACAGAGGGAAGTTTTTTAGGGCAAAATGTGATGCCGTCGGTAGAGCTTTATATGCAACAGGAATCAATCAAAGGCCATGGGAGTTGGAAATGTCTATTAAAAGACAGTGTACTGCTTTGTTGTGTTATTCAGAGATTGGTTTCAACTATTGTTTTTAAGTTTTGTTCACCTTTGTCTGATTAGGTTGTGATCCTTAGGTGCTTTCTCTATGAAACAAAGACGAAAATAGTACATACTCACATGGCTTTTGGATCCCACATCCAATGGCGGAACTAGGATTTCGATAGCGCTGTTTAATGAGACTCTACCGATCTTTGTCTTTTTCTATAAATGAATAAAGACTTCATTAAATTCTCTAGTGGTCTTAAAATGAAAACTATTGAACTATTTATTCACTTTTAAATCCCTGCATTAGTGGTCTTTCAATGAAAACTATTGAACAATTTATTCATCTTTTAAGTCCCCGCATTTTTAATACTTGTGTGAAAAATCAATCAAGTGGTTTGGATACCGATAAGTATCTAATCTATACTCATAAAATAGCACTACTTACAAAACCGGGGGTGGCCCGTGCCACTCCCCCCTCTATATAGTTCTGCCTTTGCCCACATCAAAATGATACCGTCAGAAGATGAACATAGAGAGGATCTTCGTGTCCAAAGAACAAATGTTACCGTTGGAAGACGAACAAAGACGAAAATACTACACAATCCCTTGTTTGACATTGATATAGAGAGGATCATCGTGCTTAGTTAGAAGAACACTAGATTTGTTTTTTTGACAAGAAGAAGAACAAAAGTTCAGTTGACCTAGAAGTAGACAAAGGCTTTCAATAATTTAGTTATTTATTTGATTTCTTATTCTTTTGAGATGTGCTATTTCTAGCATCTGGATGGTTAAAATCGTTAGTGTAGAATGAAGTTTTTGTTAGAGGTTTGTTTCAGTTATTGGTAATATGAGTTTTTGCGTCTTGTTTACCTTTTTGTTATTAGGTTGTGGTCCTGTGCTTTTTCCCTTCTGAACAAGGTTGAAAATACTCATACTCATATAACTTTTCGATCACACATCAAGCCTTATGGTTGTCCACGAATTACGTACCAATCTTAAACCAAGAATGGTATCCCTAGTATTGTGGTTCCCTCTCCCTTTCTCCGTTACCATTCTTCATCACAAACAAAGCTCAAAAAAACCAAAACCCATAATCAGAGAACATGGCGTAAAACATACCATATGAAGCACTAAATTTTCAGACTATAGCAACAGCAACTCAAATACAAAGGTATTGGACAAATAGTTTGACTGTACAACCAAACACTTCTACAGTAAATATTAAGAAAGGTAAATGCTTAAATACCAATATTAAAGTTGGTCAACGCCAAATTCATGAGCTACTTTGGTCTAAGAAATAGCTCAATCGAACGAGTGCCCAGTGGACTAGAACTGGAGATACATTCCTCTAAATCTTCATCGCATTTTATTAACATCAAATCATCATCCTCGTCTTTGTAACTGATGTTATAAGTTCCAGCCTCGAATGACAGCCTCTTTTTCACTTGTTGTTCCAGCTCTTCCTTTCGCCATGGACAAGACAACCGAAATGTTATTGTTCCTTCTTCACACCTTACCTTTACCTTCACACTATTTGTATCAATAGTAGCTGAGACTTGATTAGAAGGCAGAAACGTATCGGAATTCAATTGTGGGATTTGCTCTTGATCAACAACCGCGGGAGATTCATTAGGACGAGATTGACCGATATTATAAGTTCCAGCCTCGAATGAAAGCCTCTTTTTCACTTGTTGTTCCAGCTCTTCCTTTCGCCACGGACAAGACAACTGAAACATTATTGTTCCTTCTTCACACCTTACCTTTACCTTCACACTATTTGTATCAATAGTAGCTGAGACTTGATTAGAAGACAGCAACGTATCGGAATTCAATTGTGGGATTTGCTCTTGATCAACAACCGCGGGAGATTCATTAGGACTAGATTGACCGTTAAGCTCGTGTTCTTTGCGAGGTGGCCATCTGTAGATATTATACTCCCGACAAACTCTCTTAAAAGTAGATCGGCTAACTGCAAAAAATAGGAATCGAGAAGCTCAAAATTCTTCTACATGAGTAACTCCAACCTACATCTTCATTTTGCAGACTTCAATAATTAGTCTAATTTCAAAAAGTACATTCAGAGTGTATAACTATTCACACGCTCTAAGTCAAACCACAAATTCCAATGTCCATCTGTAGTCTCTACCTTTTAAGGATTCAATACTTTCTTTGCGAAAATCAAATTCCCTTCTTGAATATAAATGGGATATTGAGATCATTTTCAAAGTAATTACTACACTAGATCCAAAAAGAAGTACTCACTATACTGCTCTGATGGTACCTATTCTTATTGATAGATTAGACGAACATAGTTGAGGTTATACACATTTCTTACGTAAATGGAGATTGAATCTCCATTTTCAGTGGTGAACATGGCTCGTATTAGTTCCGTACCAAACGAAGTCGTGAGGATTTAATGTTTCAAGAACCAAACCTATCCAGGAAAACGACGAACCGGACCAATCCAAACCATTTGACTATGAGTCGGTTCCAATTATGAACCACAGTTACCTTTAAGTTTAGATATCATACGTACGAGACCTTTAAGTTTAGATATCTTACGTACGAGACATTTATACCACTTACAAGTCGCATCAGATGCTCAACACAAAACCCTTGTTTTAAATGAGCTCAATTAAAAGCCACCAAAAATTCAGCATACTTTGTTTTAAATATGAATCGAGCATATTTTTAAATATTCATGAAGTTACTAATGTATCCCTTCTTTAGTTGAGTCTTCAAATATGGAAACTGAAATTGAGGTCTCCATTTTGATGCTCCCATACAGAGCATGGTTGGAGCAAGATAGACTCTGAAATGTTTTGGTGGAGTTTTAGAGAGAAAAGACTATCCAGTTGGAAACAAGCAGCAAGATATTACCAACAAAATTGAGATTTTCATTTGTTGAAGAACTGTATTTATGCGTACCTTGGAGATGCTTTGCAGCATCTTTAAGACGCATTCCCTTGGTTTGTAAGATATTTTCCTTTGCAATCGCAATTCTAACTCCAGTAGTTCCTTTGTTACATCTCTCTCCTCCTGGGCTCTTTTCCTTAAATTTCCCTTTCCTTGAACACCCAGAATTCAACTGAGCCTCTACCATTACACCATCCCCTGTTCCCTCAACCACCATCCCAATTGCCTCATCTTCATCACTGCCCAAACCCGCATCAGCGTTCTCTTGTTGAGTTGTAGGCAAAAACTGTGGCGGCAGAATTTCTTTTTCGAAAAAACTATTTGTGTCAACAGTAGCCGTCAAGGCTTGAGTAGAAGGCACAGTATGAGAAGACAACTGTGGGATTCCCTTTTGACCGACAATTGCGGGAGTTTCATTGGGGAGAGATTGCCTGATAAATTTATGTTCATTGCGAGGTGGCCATCTGTGGATACCATACTCCCGACAAGAACTTTTCAGTTCAGCGATGCTAACTGCAATAAGGAAGAATTCAAAAGCTCAATATTTTTCTACCAAAGCAACTCCAACGCACATTTCCAATTTCGAGAGCCACAAAAAATATGTTTGAGTAAAAAAGAATTGTATTCAAAGCATATCACCACATTCACAGTGACTATATAACCACAATTCTCAAGTCCTTTGTACGTATGGTTTTATGCACTTCCTCTCTTCTTCTTCTTTTCGTATATTTCCGTGTGTCTCCAAATATAGCATCTTAAATTGAGGTATTCAATTGCGATCTCCCATACAGAGCATGGTAGAAACTAAAAGGGTTTATTGGTTTTAATCAGAGAAAACTATGATTGAAGAAGTTTATGTTACTATGTAAATTGACATGAATTTTATTCTTCTGAGTTGTATGTATTGATATAGGATTTCACTCAATTAAAAGCTTGCGCTTAAATTGATTTGAATGTGAGAGAGTACTCCTATAGTCCCTATGAATTTACCATGTAATATATAGGAATATAAATGTATATGCGTATCTATCATTATGTTTTTATCTTTTGGAAAAAAGATGATTTGTTGATTAATGTAAAACTATCTGTTGTAAAGCAATTGAACTTTGAATTCACGAATGACCCTAATAAAGAATAATTCCTAGAGTTGCCACCACACGGAATGAATGTTTTAGGGACCTGGTGTCCCTGCAGTGAGGGAAAAGAGCTGCAAATTGCAGCCCCCCAAAAACGACGTCGTTTTGGGGTGTATTGAGAATAATCACGTGAATCTCTTCTCTTTCTCCCTCTGTCTTCTTCTGTCTTGTTCTTAATTCGTTTTTTTTGTTTAATGTGATAAAATAAATTATTTAAATGATGCTTTTAAAATCTTATAATGTTCGTGTTTTTTTTTGGAGATTAGTGATACTCCATTTAAATGATGCTTTCGGAACTTGGTGTTGTTCTGTTATTGTATACGATTTGCATTGTTTAGGAAAACTAATTTAACAAATTTACTTTTTTCGTACGAAATTAAAACCCTAAGAGCAAGTTTATTAGTTGTAATGTAAAATTGCTAGTAAACAGTGCACTTTTTTCATTTTACATCCTCACATCTCTTTCAACACTACACTAATACTATCTATTTAACCTATTCTCTATTAAAATACTATTACTTTTATTTCCCTTTTTCTTTTTTGGAGGAGAGAGAGAGAGAG
>JAOTQK010000012.1:3205026-3218699 GCA_025642025.1 Rhododendron ferrugineum
GTCTATTTATAATAGCCATGTCTATTCATGCGATCCTAATAGTCACACCTTTTGATTAGATCATGTCTATTCATTTAGGCAAATGATAATGCCAAAACCAAAATTGATCCTGCCAAAACTCATCCATGTGAAATGACTTCTTTGCCCTCCTCTCCCAATCTCACTCTACTTACACTCTCTCTCTCCCCCCGAACAAACCCAATCTCCCCACTCAACCTCTCCACCTCTGCCGCCAACGCCAAAGTTTTTTGTAAAATGATTGCCCAAATCATTCGGAAAAATGGTGAGGTCCTCCAAAAAAAGACAGAAGAAAAGAAAGAAAGAAAAAAGGAGAGAAAAGGAGAGAAGAAAAGAAAGAAAGAGGAGAGTTGTTTGAGCGAGAAGCGCAGGGCAAGGGGGAGAACCAACGAGGTGGCCCACCATCGACCGATCCGATCATTTCTTTACTGTATCCGCCGCCTCCTGCTTCTTGTTTTCCAAACTTCCGTTACCGGAGCCCGATGACGGAGGTTGTGGTGGTGGTTCAGTTGACGAAACGGGTTGCCGACGACACCACCCACCTCACTTTTTATTTTCAGTGCACAAACCCAAAAGGGGGAAAAAAACAGTAAAATCAAGAGAATTGAGTGCTCTGAAATTAGAAGGTCCATTTCTAGATCTTGATCCGGAGATCAACCTTACATGTAGCATCAGAAGTAGAAGCAACCGATGGAAGAAAGCTTGGCCTTTTGATGGAAGATTGATTTGGGAATGAATGAGAGTGGGCAAAACAGGTGGTGGGGTGGCCTTTCACAGGTTGATTTGGGAATTAATGGGAGTGGGCAAACCCTGGTTTGGTGGACTGGGTTTGTTCAGGAGAGAGAGTAGAGTGAGATTGGGAGAGGAGGGCAAAGAAGTCATTTCACATGAATGAATTTTGGCAGGATCAATTTTGGTTTTGGCATTATCATTTACCTTCATTTAACCTAAATAGACACATCTTTTGCCTTTCAATCCAATAATCATGTCCATTCATATAACCTGAATAGACACACCTTTTGGATTAAAACCATTCACCAATATTCATATTTAATATCCATTAAATATTTTGGAAATGTTCCAACACCTACTTCGTACATGAAGTGTGCGTAAGCTGCACCTTGACTCTTGAGTAAGAAAAAAAAGAAAATGCCCAGCTTCCTCTATACGTCCAATTTTTCAACAAAGTTGGAGAGAAAAAGTCTGACAAGTGGGGTCATGTATACTGTCATCGCATGCCAGCATCTTTTTTAGTACTACTAGAATTCAATGTTCTTACTAGAAGTCAATAATAGTGTAATTGCATTCGTTAAATGTCGTCCAAAGTGGAAATAACAATTCTACTCCTATTTCTTATAGAGCCGTATTTCTGCAGAAAAAAAATGAGATTGATAGGCCAGGTTTAAGCCTTTGGAGTAGAAGAGGTTAGTTTTCAGCAGAAAAGCCGTTCTATCTTGGAGCTCTCCGATAAAATTGTCTCTCAATTGCGTGCGTGCATGTTTCTGCTCGTGGAGGGGTATCAAGACATCTGATCGATGCAAACAGAGATTACTATGCCTTAGTTGGAATTATATACCAAACTGCTGCCTCGTTTGGGCATTTGCGACTGGCTTTGAGCCTCATGTTTTGGTTTTTTTCCCAGGGTAATGATGCCCCTTTGATCATGTAATTGGTTGTTGCTTACTTGCTTTCAATGACAGATAATTTACCAAAAAAAAAAAAAATTGAATTCTATTTCTTCGGTTTCAAATTTCTTTACTTCCCCAGCAAAGAGTTTACACATTGACATGTTTGTTGACTGTTATAGAACACGTCCAAATTATGCATTAGGTGCAATTGGACAAGCAAACAAAGTGGCAGAAGCAAGATTTGTACTCAGCAAGGGCTCAAATCATATGTATTTCTACATTAGTAACAAAAAATATAATCCAAATATATTTGCTACTATCTAGTTCTAAGAATGAGATGAAATCGTGGGTATATGCATAAACGCCATTCAATCTTGCACATACGACCAAATAAACGGTTGATAACTTGAAATTTTAGGAGATTTTTTCACACATATATAGGAACATTATTAACTTTTTCTTCCTTCGAGAGAATTGTAGGGGCGATCTACTTTTCCGCACTAACTCAAACTACTAGTACTATATTTTATGGGAGTATTTGAAGTCATGCAGGGGCCCAAGCACCCCTTAGCACCCCCTTGTGTCCGCCCTAAATCTGTACACTAAAATCCAAAATTTGTATACGAGTAAGCTGGACATTATCTGGTCAGTTTGAGCCATTAAATTCCGGGAGGTTTTCACTGTGTTAATTATTAGATAATGAATTTCATCGATGTATGTTTCCTTATCCAAGACATACATCCATAATGCCAAAAATGACCTAAAATGAATTCAGTTCCTTGCATATTTTACCGCAGCTACATGAATGCTGGTGGCAGCGATTTCATTCTCCGTGCTCGTCCTTTCAGTGCAACCTTAGAGTACACTTCAAGTATTGCCCGCGGTAGGGCGTCTGTCGATTCAAGTTCCGGTGGGAGTTCTTTGAATTTTCTTAGCTCAGATGTCGTGTCTGCACTTGCAAATATGCAAGTAAGAACAAGTGTTGGAGGGGATGGTTTTTGTGTTACTGTTTCAAGCACCCCTAGTTGTTCAAGCCAAGGTTCTGGACCAGATGACATAGAATCCTTGGGAGATGTCCATGTTTGGGGAGAGGTTTTGTGTGACACAACTGATGGATCCAGGAGTCCATATCCTACAAAGCAGGATGCCCTTATTCCTAACCCTTTAGAATCACATTTTGCTCTTGTTCAACAGATTTCAGTCGCCCTCATTTTGTTGAATTTCTGGCTGTTACAAATGTAGAAAAGGTAGACTAAGGTACGCAAATTGTTGGTATTACAAAAATTTGAGCTTTTTGCTTCCTAATGTTTCTTTCATCCAACTGTCTGGAACTCACATCCTCTGATTCCACTGTAGAAGAAGGTTCGCGGAGCAGCAGGCAGAAGAATTAATGGTGGATGGAAAGCAAAGTCAGGCTACTTAGAAAGTACAACCCCCTGGTGGCAAGCAGTGTCTCAACTGGATCATCCTCAGTTCCAACTGCTTCTGATGAGAATGATGAGGCAACCCCATCAGTAGGAACAATGCACCGGCTCCTATTAGCATGGGTCGGCACAAGGATCACCCTTAGATGATGGTCTCATGCCATAAGGGGAACTGAGCAAATCAGATGGTTTTATCTCTCAATCAAATGGTCTTTGTGTTTAGAGAAGAGAAGGTGTCAGAAGAATAAAAGTTTAGTTGGCCTCGAAGCAGACAAATATTGCCTGTCATTTTCTTACTCAATTAATCATTCATTCTCTTGGGCGGTGCTATTTCCAGCACCTGGGTAGTAGTTATAGTTTAGTTGTACAGAGGGAAGTGTCTTAGGGCGGGAAGTATTTTAGGGAAAAATGTGATGCCCTTTGCATAACTTTATTCGAAAGAGGAATCAATCAAGAGCCAGGGGAGTTGGAACTTTCTTACAAGACAACGATTACTGCAATGTTGTTTTATTCATTTGCAGTTATTTGAAAGAGGAATCAATCAAAAGCCAGGGGAGTGGTTTTAGTTATTGTTTTTAGTTTTCTTTACCTTTGTATGATTAGGTTGTGGTCCTTAGGAGCTGTCCCTATCGAACAAAGACGATATTTCTACATACTCACATGGCTTTTGGACCCCACATCAATACCATCGGATTCACGAACTATGAGATTGTGGAAGTTCTTAGGTGCTTTCCCTATCGAACAAAGACCAAAATCTCACATGACTTTTGGATCCCATATTATCAAATGTTACTGTTGGATTCACGAACAATGTGAGCGTGGATGAGTCTATCGCAACACAAAGCATCCTTTATCATTGTTGTGCCCTCTCCCTTACCATTCTTTAGCACAAACAAAGCTCAGTAAAACTAAAAAAATTAAAAACCATTAGCAACTCAAATACCAAGCCACTGAGAATCTCGAAATGCACTTTTGTGCAAAATCACAAGATACGTCTAAATAGGTTGATTTTGAACCAAACACGTGATTTCGCGATAAACACTATAATTGCAATAATTTACAAGATTCAAGTTGGTCGACAAAATTAAACGGCTACTTTGACTCAAGAAATACAACAATCGAGCTGGTGCCCAACAATCTAGAATTGGATTTGTAATCCTGTAAATCCTCGTTGCAAGCTATTAAAATCATCCCTTTGTCCTCAAATTTGTAAGACATACCATTTGAAGCACTAAATTTTGAGACGATAACAATAGAAACTCAAATACCTAGCTATTGGAGAATTTCTAAATGCACTTCTCCTGTGCAATAGATCTGGACTGTTTAACCAACCACTTCTACAGTATCCAGATTAAAGTTGGTTAACGCGTAACTCATGAGCTACTTTGGGCTCAAGAAATACCTCAATCGAATGGGTGCCCAGCAGGCTAGAACTGGAGATAAAATCCTCTAAATCCTCATTGCAAGCTATTAAAGTCAACCCATCATCCTCATCTTTGTATTTGATGTAATAAGTTCCAGCCTCGAGTGGCAGCCTCTTTTTCACTTGTTGTTCCAGCTCTACCATCCGCCACGGCCAAGACAGCCGAAACTTTATTCTTACTTCTCCATACCTTGCCATTATAGTCACATTATTCGTAACAATAGTAGCCAAGACTTGATCAGAAGGCAGCAGTATATCCGAATTCAATTGTGGGATTTGCTCTTGATCAACAACCGCAAGAGGTTCATTGGGGTGAGATTGACTGATAAGCTCACGTTCCTTGCGAGGTGGCCATCTATGGATACCGTACTCCCGACAGGCTCGTTTGAACGTAGATCGGCTTACTGCCAAAAATAGGAAGCGAGAAACTCAAAATTCTTCTATGGAGTAACTACAACCTACATCTACGTTTTGCAAACTTCAACATTTAGTCTTATAGACTTATACTATAAAAATGTAAATTTAGAGTGTATCACTATTCACACACTCTAAATCGAACCACAAGTTCCAATGTCTTATTTGTACGTAGTCTCTACGTTTTAAAGATTTCAATCCTGCCTTTCCGAAAATCAAAATCCCTTCTTGAAGGTATATGGGATATTAATATGATTTTCAAAGTAATTAATTACTACACTAGATCCAAAAAGGAATTAATATAGATCCAAAAAGTAAGAATAAAGTAGGTGCCAATGGCACGTAATTTTGTTTTTATAGATTAGATGTACATCGACTAGGTTATACACATTTCTCATATAAACGGAGATTTAATTAATATCCATTTTCAGGGGTGAACATGGCTCGAATAGTTTGGTTTTGACATGGCTCGTATTAGTTCGGTTTTGTGCTGAACTAAAAACCAAACCAAGTTGTGCGGATTGAATGTTTCAAGAGTCATACTGTCCATGAAATAGACGAACCGGATGAATTCAAACCATTTGACTATGATTCGGTTCCAATTTTAAACCACTGTTACCTTTAAGTTTAGATATCACACGTACAAGTAATTTATACCACTTACAAATTGCATCAGATGATCAACACAAAACCCTTTTTAAAACAAGCTCCACTAACAGCCACCAAAAATTACTAGTACTAAAATTCAGCATACGTTCTCTAGGAATTGAGCATATTTTTAAATATGAATGTATCCATTTTTGAGTTGAGTCTTCAAATATGGAAACTGAAATGAAGGTCTTCATTTTGATGCTCTCATATAGAGCATGGTTGGAGAGAGAGAGAGAGACTCTGAAATGTTTTGGTGGAGTTTTTGAGAGAAAACTCTTATCCAGTTGGAAACAACAAGATTGAGATTTTCATTTGTTGAAGAACTGTATTTATGCGTACCTTCGAGATGCTTTGCAGCATCTATAAGACGCATTCCCTTAGTTTCCAAGATATCTTCCTTTGAAATTGAAATTCTAACTCCAGTAGTTTTGTCGTGACCTCTATCTCCTCCTGGGCTCTTTTCCTTCCATTTCCCTTTTCGCGAACACCCAGAGTTCAACTGAGTCTCTTCCATTACACCCTCCCCTATTCCCTCAACCCCAATTCCAATTGCCTCAGCTTCATCATTGTCAAAACACACATCAGGTTTCTCTAGTTGAGCTATAGGCAAAAGTTGTGGCAGCAGAATTTCCTTTTCAACGACACTATTTGTGTCAATAGTAGCCGTCAAGACTTGATTACAATGAGAAGTCAACTGTGGGATTCCTTCCTGATCGACAACCGCACGAGTTTCATTGAGGAGAGATTGCCCGCTAAGTTTGCGTTCATTGCGAGGTGGCCATCTGGGGATTCCGTACTCCCGACAAATACTCTTCAATCTAGTGATGCTAACTACAATAAGGAAGAATTGAAAAGCAGCTCAATATTTTTCTACCGAAGCAACTCCAACCCACATTTCCAATTTCGAGAGCCACAAAAAATATGTCCGAGTAAGATAGAATTGCATTCAAAGCATATCAACAAATTCACAGTGACTATATATATAACCACAATTCTCAATTCTTTTGTGCGTAGGGTTTTATGCACTTCCTTTCTTCTTATTCTTTTCGTATATTTGTGTCTCTCCAAATATAGCATCTAAAATTGAGGTCTTCGATTGCGAGCTCCCATACAGAGCATGATAGAAACTTAAAAGGGTTTATAGGTTTAATTAATCGGAGGAAACTATGATTGTAGTCTCAATCCTTTATTTTCGAAAACCAAATTCCCTTCTTGAATGTATATGGGCTATTGATATCATTTTCAAAGTAATTACTGTTCTGTTTTAATGATACCTAAATTTTTTTGATAGATTAGATGAACGGACTAGGTTATACACAGTTCTTACATGAATGGAGATTGTTTTTTATTTTGATAGGAACATATATGGAGATGTCAGGGGCGAACATGGCCGTATTAGTTTGGCTTTTTGATAAACTAACAACCAAACCAATTTGTGCGAATAGAATATTTCAAGTACCTAATCTATCCGTGAAAGTGGCAAATCGGACCAGTCCAAACCATTTAAATATGATTCGGTTTCATTTTTAAACCACGGTTACCTTTTAAGTTTATATATATCATATGTATGAGTCATTTATACCACTTACCAATAGCATCAGATGCTCAATACAAAACTCTTTTTTTTAAAAACGAATTCAATTAAAAGTCACAAAAATTTACTAAGTTCAGCATTTATCCTCTATGAATTGAGCATACTTTAATTAGTGTTCTCATGCATGAAGTTACTAATGCATCCAACTTGAGTTGAGTCTTCAAAGATGAAAACTGAAATTGAGGTCTCCATTTTGCTGCCCCCATAAAGAGAACGGTTGGAGCAAGATAGACTCAAAAGAGTTTTGGTTGAGTTCTTTGCAACAATTTCAGAGATTAATAAAACTTTTTGTTGCCTTTAAAAAAAAAAAAAAGTTTTGGTGGAGTTTTTGAGAGAAAAGTCAATGCAGTTCGAAGTAAAAATCAAAGATAGTACCAACGAAATTGAGAATTTCATTTGTTGAAGAAGTGTATTCATGCGTACCATTGAGATGCTCTGCAGCATCTTTAAGACGCATTTCCCTTGTCTGTAAGATATCTTCCAAGGTAATTGCAGTTCTAACTCCAGGAGTTTTCTTTTTTCCTCTCTGATCCCCTCCTTGGTCCTTTCCCTTCCTTTTCTCTTTCCTCGAACTCCTAAAATTCAAGTGAGCCTCTTCCATTACACCCTCCCCTGTCCCCTCACCCCCAATTTCAATGCCAAAATACTCATCTGGGGTCTCTCGTTGAGCTGTTGGCGGCAACTGCAGCAGCCGCGGAATTTTCGTACTGTGGCAAGGGCACCCTGTTCCCTCACCCCCAATGTCAATGCCCAAAAACTCATCCGGGGTCTTTCGTTGAGCTGTCCGCAGCAACTGCAGCAGCCTCGGAATTATCGGGCTGTGGTAAGGGCAATGGCTGGCGGGGCAGGGGCCAAAAATTAGGAAGAGTTTGGGGGAACTGAGCCGAGCCTTGTCTTCTCTCAACTTGAATATGGCTCCTTCACTCGCTAAGACAACCGCGTTGAAGGTGCCGATACTGAGCCAGTTCCATCCGAGACGAATCTTGCTCTCCCATTTGCTGCCGTCTCGCCGCCGCATTTCTATGAAGAGGAAGTCGTCCCGTACCGAGTCTTCCGACATGAGTATCGTCATAAGTTCCTCCCTGGACATAAAATTGAACGCATCGTTAATGTACAGAAGTACCTTCTTCTTCCACAACGCCGACTTTCCATAGAAGTACCACGAAGCGCCAATGATACGCTCGTGCTGTTGATTTTCTGGTGAATTTTCGTTAAAATTGTCAGACATAAAACCTACAACCATGCCCGACTGCTGTAGATTTTGTAGTTGATTTTCCGTGGGTCCAGCCTCTTCCATTTCATTACTGTCAGAATCCCCATCTTCAACTTCGACAGAATCCTCATCTGGGTTCTCTTCATGAGCTGTCAGCGGCAACTGCTGAAGAATTTCCGCTTTTCTTTTTATAACTTCCAAGTGTTCAGGGAAATTGAGCCGAGCCTTGTCTCCCTTCAACTTGAATGCCAATACATCACGCGCAACGGCGGCATCCTCGGGGCAGTTAAATTGGCCGACACTGACCAATTTCCGCTGGATACGAATCTTGGCCACCCATTTGCCGCCGTGTCCCAGCCCCACGCCTATGTAGAGCCTGTTGGTCCCATTAAGAGCATGTCCCTGCCCCACTCCTATGTAGAGCTTGTTGGTCCCAGTAAAAATATTCATAAAGTACGCAGCAAACACCTTTACAGGTAACAAATCTTCGTCCAAGTTCCGCGAAGTGTCAATGATGTCCTCGTACTGTAGATTTTGTGGCGGCCGTCCCATGGGTTGTTCAGACCGTGGATATACAAACATGGAATTGGACGAGGGCGGAAAAGGCAGTGGTGGGGATGGAGGGAAAGTTGTGAGGCACGTGTTATAGACGTCCTCGTACAGTAGTAGGTTTTCTAGCGGATGTACAGCCATTGTATTAGACGAGGGTGGGAAAGGTGGTGGTGGCGGCGATGGAGGGAAAGTTGAGGTGCCCGCGTCAGAGATATCCTCGTACAGTCGTAGTAGATCTTGTGGTGGATTTTCCGTGGATTGATTAGACCGTTGTTGATGTACGACCATCGAATTGAACGAGGGTCGAAAATTCTGTGGCAGCGAGAACGGAGGGGAATATGGGGGCGACGGAGGGAAACACGGCGGCGACAAAGGGGGGAAATATGGGGACGACGGAGGGAAACACGGCAACGACAAGGGAGGGAAATATGGGGGCGATGGAGGGAAATCGAAGTAGATCGTCTCGTCGAGTTGGCCAATGGCAATATCCGATTCTCCACTGTTCGTAGGAGCAGCCATTGACACACAGTTACCAAGTTCACCTAAAGTCACACGGGATTGAGAGAACATTTCGCCTAAATCAAAGGAAGAAACAAGAGATTAAAACACCTGGAATTTGTTGCAAAACCCAACTGAGCAAAAAAAAAAAAAACGAAATTTGGCAATTCTCTTTGAATATCTGGGTTTGAATCCTAGACCTCTAAGATACTTATAATGGATGGATCAGAGACAGAGATGATAACTCTGCAACTAGTTAAAATGTACGAATCCTATACCTCTTTAAAATGAACCAGAGACTCCAATGGTAACTCTGCAACTCCTAGACCCTCCCAGCTGCTTTTATAGATGGTCTTGTGAAGTTCCCAAGGATCAAAAGATTCAAAAAGTCGGAGCAAATGACATGACCATTACATTCTCCGGGTATAGGAGTATTTTTTAGTGTATAGGTCCGGTTTGATAGCAGTGATAGATGGGTGGAATTCGTAAGCAGATGAGATTAAATTTTAGATTGGTAATGAGAAGAGATTGGTAATGAGAAGAGATTAATAATGAGAGCATGTACACCAGTAGTTAGTCAAAACTGCTAGTGAACAGTACACATTTTTTCTTTTACCTACTCACATTTCTTTTAATATTATACCGATACTATCTATTTTACCTATTCTCAATTAAAAAATTAGTATTTTATTGCAAGGAAAACAATAAATAATGCTTTGCTGGAGAAAGAGAGAGAAAGAGATGCCTAAGAAAACAATAAACAAATGCATGACTTGTGTACAGTACCTATCTATCTTTAGCTAAGAACGGTAGAAAATGTGGGATTTCCAAAGTGATAGCTAAGCTGCTGCATGGTTGTTTTTGGGGTCAAGTTCTCTATTTTACCTATTTTTATGTATATGCCTAATTTGATATTGTTGCTCTGAGTACGTTTGTTTGAGATGAGATTGGATGATGGGATTATTAATATCATGTTTGTTTGAGATGAAATTAGATTGATAGAAGAATTGATAATAAGAATGGGTTGAGATTGAACTATTAATACCATCTCCCCCAGGGTATTCCTAATACCTACCTTGCTAGTCCTAAGGACTAATAATCTCAACTTATTTCGCGTTACCAAACACAATATTAGTAGTCCCATGGGATTAATAATCCAATTCCAAGAACTAATATGGTTATGAAACGGGTCCATAAAGTTCAAAGAGTCCCAATGCTATAATAGTTCAAAGTTACTCGCTTTTTACACGAAAGTGTGCGTAAGCTTACTATGCACATTGAAAATGAGTACATCATCAAGCTAAAGTACAATAACTTAATTGAATATTTTACTTCAAGAAATACAAGAAGAAGTTTTCTTTAAATTAGATTGTGGTAAATTGGTAATCATAAAACAATAAAACCAAAGTTCCATTTTTATTTTTATTTTTTTATGTAATTCAAGCTAAAATCACAATGTAACGTTGATTTTTTTTTTACTTATGCATTTTTTTTTTTGGATTTTTATGACTTAATAATATGTGGGCAACCAAGCTTGGAGTTAGATTTGGGCAACCCAAATATCGGGGCCGGTTCTGGTTGTGACGGCCGCAACCACTTGTCTCTATTGGCTTTATCTTTGCTCCCAAGGTTAGTCCAAATACGAGTAAGCTAGACCGGATATCTTGTTACAAATAGAGAAGAAGAAAAGCTTTATCGTCACCTGAGCTGTTGTGCATAGCTATCGTTTGATGTGTGTAGTAAGAGCAAGTTTATCAGTTATCAGGTAAAAATGCTAGTAAATAGTTCATTTTTTTCATTTTACCTACTCACATCTCTTTCAACACTATACCAATACTATCTATTTAACCTATTCTCTATTAAAATATTATTACTTTTATTTTCTTTTTCTTTTATGGGGAGAGAGAGAGAGATAGAACAATTAATAAAATAACATACACATGGTGAATAGTGCTTAGGTATGTTTACCTCTTCACTGTTCATGGATGGATTTTAGCTAAGCCTTTACCTAATCTACTGCAATGCTCATTTCGAGGTTTTGATTAGTTAAAATAGCTAAAAAGCTCTTTTACCTCTTTTGATAAACTTGCTCTATTGGGGAGTAGTTGCCAACAAATCACTTTCTCCAAAATTTTGAATCTTAACTTCTCATGAGGTAAGACATACTGTATATGCGTAGCTGTTAAACATGTTTTGAAATCATTTTTGTTGGGGATCCGGGGATCCTGTAGGGCGCATTCGGGCCGTCCATCTTGGTAATGGGCGGCTCGGATCAATAGGAGTTCGGATTAAATCTAAGTCGTCAATGCCAAAATGGACGGCCGGATCGGCCGCCTTACACGCCCTACAGTATCGGCCACACTGCAGGAATCCCCAATCCATCCGCAGCGTCTTGATGGGATCCTCCTAAGTCCAAACCAGAACACCTTCTTAAAAATAAGTACTTATTTCACATTTTCAAACTCAAAAATAATGTAAATGAAAAATAATTTTTTACTTTTTTTGCACCATATTAAATAACCATATCCGGCTAATTAACCAAGTATTTGTTGAAAAATTCAATAATCCTTCTCCTTCTGAGATTGTATGCATTTTACAAAAACTACAAGGCTAGGTTTAATAGTTTACCTCTTGGAATTAATGGACAAGAATGCACTAGCTAGATTGTATGCATCTAAAATTTGTATATCACAATATTTTTAATAATTAACTAGGTTGATCGACAATATATAACATACTTTAACTAATGCTGTTTTGTCATATGCACTTTGCAGAAATTGATATCAGCATGCATTCGTAAGTTGTAAAGAAATTTATTGCTCACTTTCCTAACATTAAAATTATGCATCCATCCTTGGACAAAAATGACAAGTGAGGTTGACCTAAGTCAACCAGCAAAAAAAACAAAATCAAAGAGAAGTATAGAAATATGTACTGGTCTATTAATATGTTTCGAGAAGTGTGTGAATTGAAAATTTCAAACTTTTTTAGTATTGTGTCTATTGACCACCAATTATTATGCCATTGTTAGATTTTATTTTATTTTTTTGTCAATATTGTATACATTAGCAGGAGTGTTAGAGTAGCACAGGGATATTCAGAGGCTATCTATATCCCTGGCCCCCCAAAACGTCGTCTCTCGTGAGACTCGAACCTTCACCGCTGGTGGAAGGAGATGAACAACCAACTTCACTAAGAGTGGTTCTCAGCCATTGTTAGATTTGACGAAAGAATAAAAAGTCTAGATAGAAATAGAATAATGATTGAAAATATAATAAAGAAAAAATGAGAGTAAGAATAAAAAAAATAGAATAATTAATTAAAATTCAAAATCTAAAACCCTTAAACAAACGAGGTCCCAACTTGCTCTATATATCCATTTTTTCAACTTGGGGAGATAAGTCTGACTAGTGGGGTCATGTACCACGTACCACATCTACTGTCATCACAATATCACATCCCTCTTGCCGTGGGATCGGATCCGGTCAATTTGGCTACCGATTAGTTCAGTCAAGTTGGTGCATCCTGGCTGTCTATAAGTATTTTTGTCGTACAGTTTTTCCATCATCACTTCTAAAATCAATTAGTGTTAGGGAGGGCTTCAATTGGGGCACTCCGAGCCCAACAGTTTTGGACGGCCTAGATTTAAAGAGGTCTTTTTTTTGTATCTTTTTTAACACCCTTTTTAATTTGGACCGTTCAAAACATTTTTGGACGACCCGGATGCACCAAATTGACCAAATTCAATTATCCTCCTCCTCTTAAGATTGTATGACAAAAACTATAAGGCTGTTTTGGTCAAAAAATTATGAGGCTAGGATTAATAGTTTACCTTTTGGAATTAATGGACAAGAATGCAATAGATTGTATGCATCGACAATTTTTATAATTCTGTTTTGTCATATGCAATTCGCAAAAATTGATATCAGCATTAGTAAAGTTGTAAAGAAATTTATTGCTCACCTACCCAACATCTATTCAATAATCATCCTCCTCCACTTTCTTTAATTATTTGCTTTAATACGTTTTGTATTGCTCGCTTTCTGGGTAAACTTGATTTGAATTTTGATGTGTACAATAGACCCCTGTCCCTTTCTCCCTTACTTTCCCTACACCTGTTCACATTACTTTTATTTTTTTACTTTTCCAATCGGTACGTCTGATGTGTTTGCGTGTACCCAACCCACTACCACCCTTAAAAGGTATCTTCCTCACCAAAAATACTCTTTGTTTTGGATTTTGGCTGCATCTGTTCATG
>JAOTQK010000012.1:3225178-3235958 GCA_025642025.1 Rhododendron ferrugineum
CTTCTTTAAGACTCATTCCCTTGGTTTGTAAGATATCCTCCAGAGGAATGGCTATTCTAACTCCATTTGTTTTCTTGTTTCTTCTCCCTCCCCCTGGGTTCTTTTCCTTTATTTTCCTTTTTCCCAAACACCCGGAATTCAACTGAGCCTGATCTGCCATTATACAATTCCTTGTTCCCTCACTACCAGTTCCAACTGCCTCAACTGGGTTCAATTCTTGAAATATAAGTGGCAACTGCAGCGGCAGTTTAATTGATCTATTTTCATTTTCAAAGAGTCCAGGGAAACCAGTAAAATCCATCCATCCACTCCACTTTCCTACCAACTCATAAGCCGAGATGGCATCCTCCACGGTTGTGAACCTGCCACTGTTGAGGCGAGTACACCTGCAACGAAACTCGACCGCCCATTGGCCGTTGGGTGCCAGCCACACTCTATAAGAGGCCTTGGCCCGAAGAATAAGCAATGGTTCCGGAGTCGTAGGCGAGCCTTGACCGTCTCTGTATTCCAGCCCATTGACAGTGAAAACTCCCCCTCCAAAGATCATATCCAACTTACCACCCCTATTCTGAATTAGTTGCTGCAACACAAACCCTTGTTCGTAGACCGGCTGGTCAACGATGTCCACGTCGTCTTGTTCAAACCAGTTGATCCGCCTTACTGTCGCTTCTGTCTCATCCGCGGCCAGTTGTTCCCTTATGTTATCCTCCAACGACTCCAAGCCTTCGGGCAACACGCCCGCCGCCCTTGCTATTTCAAGCAAATCACCGAACATGTTCTCCTCGTAAGACTCAACGCTTTCGGGAAACAGCAGGTCAATGATGTTCACGCCATCCTCCCCGTTGATCACATGCAACGCACCGCTCTTGTCCTCAAGTATGTGCTGATAAGACAACGCCAAGCTTATGTTCTCCTGTTCACTAGAAACGAAAAAAACACTTGGCATCGGCCGATAAAGAGGGAAATTTGTGGGCGACGGAGGGAAATAGAAACAGGTCGTCATCTCCATGGATTCCTCAAAACCCATATTCGATTCTTCAAAGCCCTGATTGTTCATCGTCATAATTCCCCCTCCTCTTGGCCTCCAATCTGACGCCTCGCTCCAAATCTTACGTAGCTGCTGCTGCTGCTGCAACAACGCCGAGTCTCCGGCCAAGTACGGTGCCGGGTCTACGATGTCGTCGTGCTCTTGATTTTGTGGCGGATCGTCCATGGATTGGTTAGACCCTTGATACTGCATGACCATTGAACTGGACGAGGGTAGGAAAGACTGTGGCGGCGACGGAGTCAAGCACAGCTGCGACCACCTAGGGGAAAGTAAGGGCGACAAATTCTTTGAATCTGGGTAAGATCATGCAATGGATGGATGGAGAGACAGAGATGACATGGCGAGAAATCGGGAGCGACTTTGAGAGGAAACGAACGAGAGACTCCAAATGGTAAAGTAGTGTGTTAACTCTGCAACTCCTAGACCCTCACACCCGCTTTTATATTGATGGGTTTGTGTTTGCTGAATTTCCCAAAGATAAAAGATTCATAACAGCAGTAATTTCTCCGTGTATATTCAGTGTTCCGGTAACATAAGACCACGTGCGTGGATTACATGATATTCAGTATTTTTATTTATGGAAAATGTTGCATGACAATGTCACATGATGGGTATGTGGTAGTATATCACATGCGTAATCACACACTTGTACACATACATTTACATGGTTTATGGGATCCACACACATACACCATGTGTGATTTTAGAGTTTTTGAAAGGAGAAAGATAGACTTTACTACTACTACCTGTTTGTATCCAGTTTTCGGAATTCAATGAACAAAATCACTCATTTTTTTAGATTTCGACAAGAACAATAGTCACGTAAAAATCATAGTTGATCACATGTGATATGCTTTCAGAATACATCTATGTTGTGGAAAATGGATTCCGTTCTAGGTTATCGAACTTCACTTTTCAATTTTTCGCAATATACAATGTGTTCCAATAGCATATCAAACAGCATATGATCAATATAATTTTTGAGGTAATGAATGTTTTCAATGATTTCTAAAGAATAAACAATTCCGATCATCAAAATAAATAGGAAAAAAACAAATAAATAAACCGGATTGGACATTTCAATCCATTTGAGACTACTTGATAACTACATTTGGGATTGGCTGCTACTCTTTTTCTAGCTGTACATTTACGCATAGAGAACAGAGAGTTCAAAAAGTCCCAATGCTAATAAATTTCAAAGTTCAAACAGCTTCTACAGGTAGAAGAATAATCTGTCCCAGCGTGTACTTTAGGTTAAGAAAATTACCCCGTGCTTTCTTTCCCTATGGGTTTGGGTCAGTGTTTTTTCCTAATCGGTTCAAAATTAATAACAGCCAATCAAATTTTCCATGGCATCAATCGACCCTACAAATTGCTGAGTGGCGGACGAGCCGATCGCCCTACCCATATTTCAATCCTTATTTAGAATCACATTACTATTTCAACTAAAAAGCGTAAAAAGTAAAAATGAGTTAACTAAGAAATTACGACATTCAATAATCATCCTCCTCCTAATTAAGATTGTATGAATTAATTTACAAAAACTATAAGGCTATTTTGGTCCAAAAAAACTATGAGGCTAGGATTAATAGTTTACCTTTTGGAATTAATGAAAAAGAATGCACTAGATTGTATGCATCTACAATTTGTATATCACAATATTTTTTTATAATTCTGTTTAACTAATGTTGTTTTGTCATATGCACTTCCGCAGAAATTGATATCAGCATTCGTAAGTTGTAAAGAAATTTATTGCTCACCTACCCAACATCTATTCAATAATCACACCACTTTTCTACTTTTCAAAAGTGAAGTGGGAGTGATGTGATGTCTCCTAAAGCCAAGTGGGAGGATGTTTCCTTGCCTTTCTATTCTTCTTTGATTCTTACTAATTCACAAATGGTTTGGTTTTTTGAACTTCCCCAAAGGATCAAAAGATTCAAAAAAACACAACCCTAGGAGAGAGTTCAAATTTTTAGTGTAGGTGTGTACTCTGCTGAGAGGGGGAAAAAGTCGTCGAGATTCGTGAGAGAGAGAGAGAGAAGTGAAGGCCCGGGGGGGCGGGGTTGAAGAGGCGTGAGATTCGTCTGCCATTATTGCAGGTATACATTATAAAGGGAGTAGCAAATGAGTGTTAGGAGCGGATCAAAAAAAAAAAGAGTGTTAGGAGAAGTGAGTAGCACCAGATTTTATCCCAAAATTGGGAACCGAATGATCATTAAGCAAAGATGAAAGGGGCAAAAAAGGGAACTGAACTGTATAATTGTTACTTCTTCATACCTTGCCTTGAGCTTCACACTTTTTGTATCAATAGTAGCCGAGACTTGAGTAGAAGGCAGAAGAACCTTATCATATTTCCATTGTGGGGTTTGCTCTTGATCAACAACCTCAGGAGATTCATTGAGGCGAGCCGAGACTTGATTAGAAGGCAAAACCGTATCAAAATTCAATTGTGGGGTTTGCTCTTGATCAACAACCGCAGGAGATTCGTTGGGGCGAGTTTAACTGATAAGCTCATGTTCCTTGCGAGGTTGATTAGAAGGCATAACCGTATCAGAATTTAATTGTGGGATTTGCTTCTGAATTACTGAATAATTACTCGTTATTCAATAGTTTGTAGAGGTCACACTGAAATTCCACAAGTGGTATAGCTATCTGAGGCCATCCACAATGGTATAATCAAAAAAGGATAATCAAAAGTTGACACATCAGCTTTTGATTATTTACTTAAAAGGTTACTAAGCTTAACAGTGGTGAACTTCACAATGGTCATTTCTAGTCCATAACCAAAATAAGGGGTCCACTACAATTTCTCTTTCTCTCCCCCTCTGTTTCCCGCCATTCACTTCCCTCAATTTATGTTTTTTTTTTGGGCAAAAATATATCGATTCCCTCTTTTAATTTTGGGGAAAAATCGGTGATTTTCTTCCCTCCTATTATGAATTTTTTGGGGTGGAAAAATAAAAACGGGAAAGAAGAGTAAAATACCTTAATCCGGCGACAATGGATTGAATTGTAGATGATCGAGAGATATGAGTTTCACTTTTGGAATGAAAGAATGAGAAATAATTTGTGGGTGAAGTGAAAAAGATATATAGTAGGCGAAGAAGAGAAGAAGAAAATACCAGTTCAAACACGCGTGTATACAAAGTTTGGAATTAGTTAACTTATGTGGTGTGGGGTCCACAAATTTTGATTATTGAAAAATGTTGCTAGTTTTGGTTATCCAAAGCTCAAAATTTGATTATTTCTAAGAACGTTACTAAGTTTGATTATACCATTGTGAATTATTTTTTACACTAACATTGTTAACTTTAAAAACAATTGACTTTTGATTATACCACTGTGGATAGTCTGAGGTACTTTTGATTTGTAGCTGTCACATTGCTTGTGTACGAAGCCTACAAACCGGTCCTGTTTAATTAGAAAGTCATTTTGTTTTTTTTTTCCAAACAGATGCAAGAAACAGAACATCAAAAGTAAACTCTATTCCTAAATAAGGGATTAAGAAACCAAACAGGAGGGGACTCAATCCAAAGACTATACTCAACTCCTACTAAACTCATTGCTCCAAACAGTCGGAGCACTGCAGAAAATAAACAAAAAAACCCGCACATGGGTGATAAAAGTCCCACAAACGGGGAGAAATCCCACAAAGTGGACACCAAAGAGAGAACAAAAAAGAGAAAAACCGGTAATGGAACCGGACGGCCCATCATAGTAGAGCAGACTTCATCCATCAACCTAGATCTCTCACTCCGGCAGGGAGGACGCCTCCGATGACCACAATCTGCAAGGCACTGCCTCCAAAAGCCGTCGGACTGCACGGCGGAAGAGGTGGTGGAGGGGCGGCATATGGTGGTTTGGGGAGGAGGATGGGGGTGAAAGGGGAAGGAGGAAAAACCTCCGAGATCTTATACAGGAAGATGAAAAAACTGTTACGGAAATAGAGTCCAACATTGTTTGGCAGTGAAATGGGTGATCACTTAATAACATTTGGGATCTCTTCACTCATTACCAATTGGTTTTGAGATGGATATAAAGTTTCTACAAAAACTCTATGAGTGGATGATATCCCTACCCTCTCGTCACCTATTAGGGCGTAAAACCCGGGGGAGGGGAGAAAGTTATTTTGCTTACATTGTAGAATTAATTTCTTTATGATTTCACATTGATTGTTTAATTAGAGACTTGTTGGATCCCTACCTTCTTCAGTACTGAACTGTTTAGAACAGCGAGGAAAGGAATCTTCGTCGGCCCGGCAAGTCATCCAGGATTCCCGGATCTGAGGGATTTTAAATTAGAGACTATATATATATGATACTCCAGTTGGTATTCTTTTGACCAAGTCCCATGCACACACCGTAAATTTCCCTAGTCCGAGGGTATCAAGCCCGTTTAAATAAGGTTGCATACCACACGGTGGGGGCCACTTGAAGTTCACCACATCCCCATGTCCGGCCTGTTCTAGTTGTAATCTCCCTCAATATGATCTACGCGGTTTCATGACCAATATCTCTAATCCCTTATTGTCTTGTGTTTCTTAGAGATTCTCCGGACCATTTTAGATTTAGAGAGATGGAGAATATTGCACAAGACCCGCTTCCCATTAAGGTTTCTAGTGGTGCGGATCCGAGCCACAAAAATGGACAAGAATGCACTAGATTGTATGCATCTACAATTTGTATATCACAATATTTTTTTATAATTCTATTTAACTAATGCTGTTTTGTCATATGCAATTTGCAGAAATTGATATCAGCATTTGTAAGTTGTAAAGAAATTTATTGCTCACCTACCCAACATTACAATTATGCATCCATCCATCCTTGGACACAAATGACAAGCGAGGTTGACCTAAGTCAACAAGCAAAAAAAAATATTGTGAGGATTGGGCTGGACAAAGAAATAGTACATATTTCTCAATCATCGTTGGCCACACAATGGAAAAGTTCATAATTCTTGGTCGCCTATTTGAGTTGTGTCAATGTACAAAGGAAATTGTTCAAGATTTTAGAGGGAGATAGAGTTGTTGGCTGAGGGGGAGAGCGAGTGGTCGAATTTGGGCCGTCCAAAACATGTTTGAACGGTTCGAATGCGCACTGAGTACCGCAACGTGGTACTCTATTTGCATCCAAAAACTTCTTCTCATAGTTAAGAGTAAAAAAGTGTAAAGTATTATGTATAATGACAAGTCTAGTCTTCTAACTTTTTACACGAAGTGTGCGTAAGTAAAAAAAAAAGATACCCAACTTGCTCTATACGTCCATTTTTCAACAAGGTTGGAGAGAAAAAGTCTGACTAGTGGGGACATGTAACACCACCACTACTGTCATCACATGCCTCTTATTAGTGGGATCAGAGCTGGTCAATTTGATTACCGACTAGTTTAGTCAAGTTGGTGTATTTGGGCCGTTCAAAAGTGTTTTGAACAGCCCAAATTTAAAGAGGATGTTTTTGTGTTTTTTGTAAACACCCTTTTAAATCTAGGTCATTCATCTACAATACTTTTGGACGGCCCGGATGCACTAAATTGACTAAACTGGTCGGTAGAAAATTGAGGGGATCCGCCCCAGCTTAATGTCAATTTTACCTCCTAAACTGTTGTAATTTTGTTTATCTTGTCCCTAAACTATGAATTTCATCTACTTAGTCCTTGAATTAATGTATGTGATTTCAGTATATGTGGTCCAATTACACACCACCGTCAAAATCAATAATGTTGGAAACCTCAATTAATGGGCTAAATTGACATTTCATATGCTTGACAACCTAACCCTTAATTTCGTACTTATCCTATAAAATGGCTCTTAAAGGATGTTCCTAAATGTTTGCTAGTTTTGGTCTTCAATGAGCTAGCTCTCCAAATAAACTCTCGAAGTTTGGCTCTCCCAACACATTAAGTAATTAATTCCAATGAAGCCTTCTGACTAGCCTTAAGTAGGACTCTTGTCGTGTTCCTGAATTAGCATAGCATACTCTTTTTTATTCGAAATTGGACCCTAGCTTATTTGGATGCTTTAGGAGCTAATTTTGGAGATGTCATTGGAGATGCTCTTACCCTAGCTAGACACTGTACGTACGTCATACAACCAAACATCCACCTCCTTCAAGATACACACATACACATACACTATATATCTTACACAAGCCCGGCACCCTCCCGTCTACCGCCGTCAAACCCGTCAAACCAGTCAGTCCAAGCGTGTAAGGAAACGGAGGAAATTACCCCGTGTTTTCCCTATGGGCTGGGGGCAGTGTTTTTCCTAGCATCTCCAATGCAAGTCACCCAAAATAGAGATCGACCCAATCCAAATCTCTATTTTCATCTTTATTTAATTTTAAAAAAATGCATATAGAGACTTTCACGGTTCATTCTCACTCCAATCACAAATCTCCATTTTCATATCTAAAATTTCCTCCATAAATTCATATCTCATGACATAAATCTCCATTTTGATAATCTAAAATTCCCTCCATTTTCATATCTCATAAACATATCCATACCTCTTATCATCCTTGTTTCTAACTTGTCCACCAAAAACCTTACCCGTTCAACAAACGGCCTCGTATAACACCCCTTTTATTGATGGGTTTGGTGTGAAAAGAATCGAGGATTCACACCACTACTTTTCTACTGGAGTACTACTCCTACTATGCGACTACTTTTCAAAAGTGAAGTGGGAGGATGTGAAGTTTCCTAAAGCCAAGTGAGAGGATGTTTCCTTGCCTTTCTAGCCTTCTTTGATTCTTAATTCACAATTCGTTTGATTTTTTGAACTTTCCCAAAGGATCAAAAGATTCAAAAAAGCACAACCCAAATACTCATACTCACATAACTTTGTATCTCAGTATAGAATGAGGTTTTTGTTAAAGGTTTGTTTCAGTTATTGGTAGTATGAGTTTTTGTATCTTGTTTACCTTTTTGTTATTAGGTTGTGGTCCTGTGTGCTTTCCCTCTTGAACAAGGTTGAAAATACTCATACTCACACAACTTTCCGGTCACACATCAAGCCTTACGGTGAGTTCCACAAATTATGTGAGCGTGGCCATGGAAAATTGTATTGAAAGACAAAAGTATCTCCCTTTCTCTGTTACCATTCTTCATCACAAACAAAGCTCAAAAAAACCAAAAAAAATCTAAAACCCATAATCGAAGAACATAGCGTAAAACATACCATATGAAGCACTAAATTTTCATCCTACAGCAACAGCAACTCAAATACAAAGGTATTGGAGAATCTCTAAATGAACTTCTCTGGTGCAACAGATCTAGAGATCCAAACTTTGACTGCATAACCAAACACTTCTGCAGTAAAATGTTAAGAAGGGTAAATGCTTAAGTACCAAGATTAAAGTTGGTCAACGCCAAATTCATGAGCTACTTTGGCTTAAGAAAAAGCTCATGACACAAGAGCCCAGCGGGGTAGAACACGAGATACATTCCTCTAAATCATCATCGCAAGCTATTAAAACCAAATCATCATCCTCATCTTTGTAACTGATGTTATAAGTTCCAGCCTCGAGTGGCAGCCTCATTTTCACTTCTTGTTCCAGCTCTACCTTCGCAACGGCCGAGACAGCCAAAACGTTATTGCTGAACCTTCATACCTTGCCTTCAACTTCACATTTTACACTTTTTGCATCAATAGTAGTTGAGTCTTGATTAGAAGGCAGAAACGTATCAGGATTCAATTGTGGGATTTGCTCTTGATCAACAACAACCGCAGGAGATTCGTTGGGGCGAGTTTGATTGATAAGCTTAGATCCTAATTGGGTTGGATCCTAATTGTTCAGGGTGTTTAGGATATTTTTTAATAAAAATTTATACGAACAAATCTGAGTGGGATGAAAAAAATGAACCAAACTAGTCCGGGGGACACTTGACAGAATCCGACTCCGATCCTAATTTGGTCTGAATGCAAGGAAAAGATAAGAGAACTCGAATTCTTTGAAGAGAATAAATTCTATCCATCGCTGGTGTAAAACTCCACTTTTCCACCACCGCCTATTATGGGCCCCACCGAGTGTCTATTGTTGTGATCTGAACCATTCATTTATTAAGACCCGCAATATAAAATTGCCGTGCAAAAAATCAGATTGATCGGAAGTAGATAAATATATCAAATTTTGAATATTGGTTTACAAAATGGATGATCTGATTTTGGTCAATAGTAATAAAGATAAACTATTCATTTTACAAAGCAAAATACAATTTTTGATACTCCTAATGATGTCCGATCAAGTTTATTTTTTACATGGATACACTGCTATGTGGGGTCTACAAGATGAACGGTTTAAATCAATAATAAACACACGGTAGAACCAAAAAAAGATGGTGGTAGAAAAGTGAGGTTTTCCACCGCCGGTGGAAAGAATTTAATCACTTCTCTCTTCTTTGAATAGGGGTTGGGCCTCAATTTCCAATATCTTCAAAACGGAAACAAGACAGATAGAAAAGGAAAAATTTCCATTTCGGTTCTTGAATTTTCACCCAAATATCTCATAAGCCCCTATATTCCAGTTTAATTCAATTTAACACAGGTAGTTTACAAAATTCCTTAAATTCGGCACCTGTCTAATTGATCATATCTGTAAGCCACCGCCAATCTGATCTCGGCATCTTCGTTCTTTCTCTCTCAAACTCGTGGTGGTGGGCTATGGTAGCGGATCTCCAACTTCGATTTGAAAACAAGGTAAGAGTATTCGGTTTCAAATTTTTGCAATTTGAAAATCGCGAAATTGGAAGTTTGATGCTAGTACGGTTTGGCAGTGGCTTATGGGGGTTGGCTAATTTGGCTTAAGAAGTACCTCAATCGAAGTGGAGCCTTGTGGTCTAGTGCTGGATGTAAAATTCTGTCGCAAGCTATTAAAATCAACTCATTATCCTCATCTTTGTACTTGATGTAATAAGTTCCACCCTCGAGTTTCAACCTCTAGATCTAAGATTTCCCATGGTCCGGACAGCCGAAACTTTTTTTTTATATCGTTTCCATATCTTGCCTTTACAATTACAGTAGTTGCCTCAGCATTAATCAAGACTTGATTTGAAGTCAGCAGCACATTAGACGGCGGGAATGTTTTGGGCAACGGAGGATTTTTGATGTGCTAAGAAATGAGGATCACGCCACTTTTCTACCACTACTACTTTTGAAAAAGTGAAGCGGACATTATTTGATTCTTAATTCACAATTGATTTGGTCTTGTGAACATCCCCAAAGGATCAAAAAATTCGAAACGACACAACCGTCGAGCAAATGGGACAAATTGAAGCTCTACATTAAGAAAGCAATGAAAGTGCTGCAAGATCACCCAAATCTCCAAATAGTGAAGGACGAATATTGAACAATTTGAATCTGGTATCAACGTTACTATTATTCAACTACAAAACAGTACCAAGATCTGCAAGCAAATTTAGATTTAGGTATTCTCCCGTCCCATATTCCTCGAACCATATTGCCCGTCTTGCACGGTGTATTCAACTATTTAAGGAGACCTTCTTAGAAATGATTTGGAGATGATCTTTGTGTTCGGATACAATTATCAGAAGAAGAAAATTTTAGCTGACCCAGAAGCGGACAAAGGTTGCCTGTGATTTTCGTACTTCTTTGATTGCTTACTCTTTTTGGACGTGCTATTTCCAGCGTCTGGGTAGTTAAAATTTGTTTGTACAGAGTGAAGTTTGGTTTCAAGAAAAAATGTGAATTGCAACAGACATCAATCAAAGCCATG
>JAOTQK010000012.1:3303626-3341984 GCA_025642025.1 Rhododendron ferrugineum
CCCTACTGGGAAGTTTACGATCTTTGGGCGTCCAAAGCGGACAATATTGTACAAGGCAGGAGCGGGTCGTTACATATTGCCTTTCATAGCCATCGAAAAGGAGCACCACATTGGCGCTCATACACCAAAAGAAAAACTCATTGTTCAAACACATACTTGAAACATTGGGTATCCTCAATAATCACGTCCACATGCCAAAAAAAAAACACGTCCACACACCGATTGCCAGCCAGCCAGTCCCACCGATCTGATTCGTCATTGGACCACTATCGTCGTTGTCTTGCTTCGTCAAAGAACCATCATCACTACCATTGTCGAAACCTCAAACAGCACCTTGATGATGAAGGAGAAGCCGAGAGAAAGGAAAAGAGGGAAAAACATGAAAACCTCAAATCTAATATCGAGATAAAAGACCCTCACTAAAAAGGAGAAATTATTAAAAGCGAGAAAAACGATTTTCACTTGGCAGGAAGGAAAACACTTATCAAGATTAAAGCGTACTTCACTCTTATCGCCACATTAGAGTGGTGGAAATCTTAGGGGATGGGGAAAAAAGAGCAATGGCGACTAAAATTTTTTTAGTTGCCATTACTTCTCTCCTAGGATTTTCCCCACAGACAAAGATGATAGGACGAAAACCAAAAATAGAGAAGAAGAGCCGAAAGAGTTCTATAGAGAGAGAGAGAGAGAGAGAGAGAGAGAGTTCCTGGGGGAGGGTTCCCCCGTTCCCCTTTTCCGCCGCCCCCGTTCCCCTCTTTCCCCTCTTCTTTGTCCCCCATTTTTCCTTCTCTTCCTTCATCTCTACCTCTCAGTCTCCCTTTTCCTTCGAGCTCTCTCTTCTCCTAACTAGGTTGTGAGGTGGTTGAGACTCTCTCCTTTGGGAGTTGAGATTTCTCACTCTCCCCTCCATTTTTGGACTCCGGAACCAGATCTGGGGTTCTAGATCTGGTTTTCTTGGAATCAGCGTACCGGCGACGAAGACGGCGTCTGTAGCGGCTTCTGCCTTCAGTCTGTGACGGGACGTGTTCGAGTTCGTGTTCGGCCTCTCCAACCCCTCCTCACGAGTGTGTTCGACAGGTCCGGCTCCGGCGTCGTGGTTCCTCGCTTTTTTTTTTTCCTGTTTCTTTCCTGTTTTTGTTTTTGTTTTTATTTTGTTTTGTTTTTTCTTATATTTTCGGACCAGTATTGTCCGTTTTATTCTGTTTTTTATAATATAATTCTTTGAGCTTGTTTGTATAAAAAAAGAAAAGAAAAGAAAGATGATAGGACGAGAAAGCGAGCGGCTGCATAAACGCCGAATCCAATCACTACACAGAGAGAGCAGAGAGTTCAAAGAGTTCCCAAGTTTCTATGGCATCGGCCGACCCCAGCACTTAAAAGAGTGCGGCGCCCCTTGGTCTGAACTCTGAATTTGAGATCTCCAACTTCTCATAGTTGGCCGATTAATTTTCCAATACACTAGCCCCAGTGGATTGGCTGCATATAAGGGCCCGTGGCTTAAAGATCTGCTCCCTTCCGAAATCTCATATTCGAAAATTTTTAGGTATTGTGAATGATTTTAGAATCAATACATACAGAATTTCCTAGTGGTAAGGGCGAATGACTGATTTTTGGAGAACTCCTCTTGGTCAGGGGTTCGATTCCCCCCACCACGTGAGTACCTCAGTACCCTGATAGTAAGTGAGGGGCCGTGACTGGTGTGGCCGCGCCAGTTCCTCCCGAGTTTTGGGTTGCGCAGGCGGGTCCAATTGTGGCTCGGCTATAAGGCTCTTCCTCGGTTATCAAAAAAAAAAAATACATACATAATTTCGGTGTGGCTTTAATTGGGGTTCTCGCTAGTAGACAGTGAAATTTGTCATCAAAGATTAATCGAGATGCACATCAACAATCCTATATAGAAATTTGAAATAATGTTTAATAACTTGGAATTTTACGAGGTTTTTTTCTTTGCGAGCACTTGTTACTCTCGTGTTTATGGTGTTTTGCTGATTGAAACAACCCCCCCTCTTCCATTGGGTAATACTCCTATCGATTTGCTACATGAAAAAAATGTCTTCGGCGAATTAAATTTGAGCTTAAATTCGGTTCCATTCGACTTGTTTGAGTTTATCGAGTGTTGCCGAGCCAAGCCTAGTCTGAGCTTTAAAAAAAAAAATTAGATGAGCCAACTCGAGCTCAATTGTCCAGGCTTGAATCAAATCGGAGCCGAACTCAAGCTAGACCAGTACTTTAGCGGTAGTGTTCGGATTGTTTCCACCCCTTGTGCTTGTGTCGTTCTTCGTGTCATGCCCGGGCCCCAAAAGTATGACCTGTGCCGTGCCCAAGCCGCAGTGACGGACCCAGAAATTTCATATAGTAGTATATACTAGTGTCAGCCCGTGCCTACGACACTACGCATCTCGGTTGGAAGAGGATGACAGTTGTGTGATTTAGGTGAAAATCATGGGCACTTAATCGGGAAGTGGGAGGATGCATTACAGCCTTTGGATCAAATGAATCTAAGTCGTTCCAACAACTTGTCCCCACACCCTTCTGTTTTATAATAGAGATTTTCCATATGGGACACCAAGATTTTGACTATGTGAAAGACTTGCGAAAAGCGGAACAAGCAAGGTAGTATGGTCTAGATGAAGGTCCCATAGGATGTTTACTTTTCCATCATGTCTACCCCTTTCTCACCCAGTTTAAAATATATGACCGCAATGTCTTTTATATTTCAAGAAGGAAGCTCAAACAAGGCTTGAAATACAAAAACTACCTGTTACCCTGGACCACTCAACCAAATCTCTTTTCCATAGAAAATTTCTCCTCCATGATCAAGCTGAGAGGCTATATGAGGCTGGAGGGTATATTGACCTTTAGAGATATGCATCCCTAAAAAATCAATCTCTGGTTGGGCAAGAAGCATCTTTTTCTCTGAGAGGATGATCGTCCAAAAACTGGTTTTTGCATTCCAGATTATCACTTTTAGTGGTCAGTCATGCCTTTTGGATAAAAAAAACAGCTCCATCCTTGCTTGGAAATTAGACCTACAAGGTGTATGACTGGGTGCAGTATGATTTTCTCCAAAAGGTGATCCTCAAGATGGGGTTTGATCTTAGATGGGGTCATCAGATCATTCAAGTGGTGTTTACTGTGGCTTAATTGGGTCATGTGAATGGAGAGAAAAAATTGTGTTTCATCTCCAAAGAGAGGTGAGGCAGGGTGAGACTCCGTGTTTTTTTTTTTAATATTGTATACGTCAGCGGGAGTTAGCAGGGTATTAGTATGTTAGTCTACAAAATGTTCAGAGATTGTGCATAACCCTAAAACCCAACTTTGCCTCTCGCGGGGTTCGAAC
The DNA here is from genome assembly GCA_025642025.1 of Rhododendron ferrugineum. Classification (NCBI taxonomy): domain Eukaryota; kingdom Viridiplantae; phylum Streptophyta; class Magnoliopsida; order Ericales; family Ericaceae; genus Rhododendron; species Rhododendron ferrugineum. The sequence continues at coordinate 3,306,967 of JAOTQK010000012.1, forward strand.
TCCTTCCTCCACTGAGGAAGGAGGTATCTTTCTAGTTTCCACCTGTGCTAGAGTGGAAGTTCTCCATGTTGTAATTTAATTAGCCGAAATAAGTCCAACAAACCTGTGGCCCAATAAATCTTCCTGCAACCAGTAAACTATATTTAGCCCAAAGTTCATTACTTGTATCAAGCCCACTCAAATCAAACTACCCAATGGTTTGCCATCTAGGCCCATTTTAATTACGCAGCAGAATATGTTTGTGAATTTTTCTTTTATTTACTAAAATTTTGAATTTGGATAATTATTTTTTACTTTTCGATTTCTTTTGTCGAAATTTTGAATCAACTATCAATGTGTCCTTTTCGATAACAAAAAGTAATGGAAATACTTTTCATCTCTAACTTATTTGAAATCAAAATGACATTTTTTACCCATTGGAGAAGTTGTTCTGATAAAAAAAAATGATAAAATCTATTAAAAAATATTTATTTTTTACTACTCGAAACAATCATTTTTTGTCACAAAATGACAAATTTATTATTTTTTGGTCAAAAATAAAAAAAGTTGAGAACTTTTTATTATTATTCTATTGTTAAAAGGGGTAAATTTGCCAATATAATACACTCTTGGATAATTTTATACTAACATACTTAGTCGAACAGTTGTTGGTTAAATGACGATAAAACAAAAATTTAAATCACACGAGTTTAATAGACATTTCTCATATGCGAAACGGTACATGTGATTAAAGCAAAACCTCAGGGGTCGTCGGCAAAATTTACCCTAGAGACAATGGATGAGATAGTGATAGATTTTTCATTTCATTTATCAGCAAGATAGTGATAGATAACGAGGGTACTAAAAAGCACATATAGTAGGTGATAAAAAAAAACAAATATACTCCTAGATAATTAGATCCATTCTTCTCATTTTCCATTCAAATTTCATGCGGGTCCTAAAGTAGGTCTCATGTGCCGGTCAGTTCCTATCGATGCGGCCACCGTCGATGACTTTAACATTTTCGATAATTTAGTAGTCGTGATCTTCCAACATCGTCTCCATCAAAAAAAAAAATTTTAAATTTCTTAAATCGATAGATCACACAACATTATATACTATATTTTTATCATGATCTTTCCACATGACACCTATTCAGTCAAAATTCCTCAATAATTTCTTTCAAAATCTTGTTAATCGCAGTTGATCATATATATAGAATAGAAAATTCGACGACCACTGCCGACACTGGTAAGTCAAAATTCTTCACTTTATATTAATTTTATTTTCTCTATCTCAAAAATTCCTTAATCACAGACCTCTACGCATCAGCAGCAGCACTTCGCGCTCTCTCTCTCCTCTCCCCCCCTCTCTCTCTCTCTAAACGTAGCGTATTGAAAAGGTAAGCCCACTCTGAGATCTACTCTCTCTCTCTCTCCATTTATTTTTCTCGGGCACATCTGTCAACGACTGTGTTACCTCTCTGTCCACTAATCTATATCCATCACTACACCTGTATGCACGTTTCCATTTATAGCTAGGAGCAGGAGCATCTGTCGTGCAAATTGTAGGGTTTCACTCACTGTCCACATCTACTTCGTTACTCAATCGTTCTGTTGTTCAGATCTGTGAGTTCTTCTTCTGCATTGATGTATTCATTGGATCTGATTTAATTCGAATGATTGTCGGGTCAATTAGATGATTGTTTGGCAATATATTGGGGGTTGGATAAGTATGTGATTGCTGCTAATGGGAATTTTGTGATTTTATTGTAGATCTGCGTGTATGCTTTTGTTAGGAGAGCTGTTGTCATTTTGTTTAGACTAAGTTCATTTTCCAGTGGAAGTGGAGAAGATTTTCTCTATTAAAGAATCATTAATGATTGGGTGTATGCATTTTTAATCCTCTGGCTGACCAGTGAAATGAAATGTTGAAATTAGGTTTTGTTTTGGGGACCTCTTATTTTATTGATGTGAAATTAATATGTGATTAATGCCGAATGGGAAAGGTGTGTCTTTATTGTAGATCTGGTGTGTATCCTCCTATTAGGAAAGCTGGCATTTTGTTTATGCTGAGTTCATTTCAGTGGAAAAGATTGTGTTTCTTAAAAGAATCATTGGTAATTTGTACATCAATAATTGTATGTTTACATTTTTTATGCTCTGGATGAGATGTGAAATGAAATGTTCAATTTTGTGTCTCAGGTTGTTTTTTGGGGAGATGTTTTTGTATTGATGAGAAGTTCAATTCTGTGAAACCAGGAAAGAACGAATTTAACCAAAAAACCAGTTGAAGGTTTTGCATAGTGCTAGTAGACTCGTAGTATTCTTTTTCTAAGTTGGGTTAAGAGATATTTCTATCTTTTTTGATTGCTCAGTAAAATTTAACGTTTGATTTTGTGTCCTTTGTTGCCGTTTTATATCAAACATTCCACATCTCTTGAAAACAGAAAAGATGGTATGTGTTACTTGGTTGTTTTTTTTTCACCGTTTCCTATCTCCTCATGAATGGTGGTCGTATATAAGGGCCAGGAATTATTGTGATATGTAGGCTATGTAGCATTCGTCAGAATAAAGAAATAGAATGATGGAAACTGTTTTCGGCTCAATTGAGTGGAGGTGTTTGTTTGCCTTTCCTGGATTTTTCATGGTCAGTTACCCTTAAGTCTTAACTGTTACATTAGAAACATAAAGCACTTGGTCCAATGAAACTCTTGAATCAATTGGTTGTGTGGTAATTTTTGAGTAGTCCACAATGATTGTGTTTATATTCACTTTTAATTGTAGTAACTGACTAGGTTGGGGTGTTAGTCTTGTTACTTTCAAACTTCAATTTGAACACATCGTACCCAGCTTTGGATGACTCACATTTCTCGTACAATTTTCTCTTACAAGCATCTAAAAGAAAGGCTCACATAATTTATGAATCTTAACGTAGCTTCATGCTCCAGATTGCGATCTCCTTATTTTGTTCTATGTATTCTTGCAACCATTGTCTATCTTTCTTTCTCTTTTGTTTTTGCCTGTTTTACTTTGTGAATTATTATGATTGGTTTTTTGTTTTGCTCAACATGTTGCATTCAATAATTCTGCTTATTGTCTGTTGAATTACAGGGGCAAGACAGAAGGTATTACTTCTAGTGCTGAAATTGGCACGAAACAGTTGAGCTAATTATTACAAGTTGGCCTCGTTATGAGATCCTTGTTTTGAAATATAAACACTAAATTTGGAGCGGAGATTTCCATCTGAAGAATATAATAGCTGGATAAAAATGAGGGGAAGATCAGATGGAGGACAAAAGAAGCGCATGATCACATCTGTATGTGTTGTAGGTGGCTTTCTTGTTTTCCTGTATGTATATTTTGGCTCTCACAGCCAAGGTGAATCGGCTTTAGAGTATGGTAGTCGATCATTGAGGAAACTTGGGTCTTCTTATTTGGGCGGGGATGAAGATGCTGATCTTGGCGGTAAGCAAGAAGAATCTACAACCAAGTTTGGGCTGGAAGATGGAGAAGATGGTATCATTCCAAAGAGCTTCCCTGTAAGTTTCAAACCTAAATGAGATTAGGGAGAGGGGGGAAAAACCCATCAGGAAAGGGAAAAAAAAGTTGTTTTCAATTTTCCCTTGCATCCCATGTTTGATATGTTTTGGGCTTTTGGCTAACAACCATTGATATATCTGCATATGGTTCTGAAGGTTTGTGATGATCGGCATTCGGAATTGATTCCCTGCCTAGACAGGAATCTCATATACCAAATGCGATTGAAGCTGGATCTTGCTTTGATGGAGCACTACGAAAGACATTGCCCTCCGGCTGAAAGGCGATTCAATTGCTTGATTCCTCCTCCATCAGGGTACAAGGTGAGAGTATGCCTGAAGTTGTTGAAGTGGCATTGAAATCTTTTGTGTCTTTTGGTTCAGTGATTTTGTTCCCGGTTTCAGATTCCAATCAAATGGCCCAGTAGTCGGGATACAGTCTGGAAAGCAAATATCCCACATACTCACCTTGCTCATGAGAAGTCTGACCAGAATTGGATGGTTGTCAAAGGTGAGAAGATTGTCTTTCCTGGGGGAGGCACTCATTTCCACTATGGAGCAGATAAGTACATTGCTTCACTTGCAGATGTAAGACTTGTAATCCTTACAATATCATATGACTCTTTATGCTTTGTAACCTTTTCCGGCCACAGTTGTACTCATTTTATTCATGCTCTTCTGCATCACAATAATTCAGCTTGTGTTGATTGACAGATGCTCAACTTTTCAAACAGTAATTTAAACAATGGGGGAAAGTTAAGAACAGTTCTTGATGTTGGGTGTGGAGTTGCAAGTTTTGGAGCTTATCTTCTTTCATCGGATATCATTGCGATGTCCTTAGCTCCTAACGATGTGCATCAAAATCAGATCCAATTCGCCCTAGAGAGAGGAATTCCTGCATATCTTGGGGTCCTGGGAACTAAGAGGCTTCCTTATCCAAGTAGATCTTTTGAACTCGCTCATTGTTCTCGTTGTAGGATTGATTGGCTTCAAAGGGACGGGATCCTCCTTCTTGAGTTAGACAGGGTGCTCAGACCAGGAGGCTACTTTGCCTACTCATCTCCTGAAGCATATGCGCAGGATGAAGAGGATCTCAGAATATGGAAAGAGATGAGCGCACTAGTTGAACGAATGTGTTGGAAAATAGCTGCCAAAAAGAACCAAACTGTCATTTGGGTCAAACCCTTATCGAATGACTGTTACCTGGAAAGAGAACCTGGTACGCAACCTCCTCTTTGCCGTGCTGATGATGATCCAGATGCAGTTTGGGGTGTGTCAATGGAACCATGCATCACAACGTATTCTGATCGTAAGTGTCTTTTCTCTTTTGGTGCTTGTGATTTTTGTTTTGGGTTCTGAGGCATAGTTTCTGTGTGCCCATTCAGGGTGAACAGTGATTAGATATGAATCAGATTTTCATTTTGGTTGAAAAATATGTTCCTAAAGAGAAAGATGCAAGTGCCATTTAGCTAATCTCTAGTTGAGTGTAGTGTAACAGTGGAATTGGTTGCATAGACATCACTTTCTTTGCAGAAATCTAGGTTTTAGTCAATAGTAGATTTAGATAAGGTTAACTTTTCTTATAATATCACCAAGGGTTTTGATGGAGATTTTCGTTGACCGAACTTTACTTCAAAATGTAGCAGCAGTGAACCGTTTTGCATAAACACACAGGGCTATCCATATTTTCCACGAGATAGATTTCTGGGTGCCGTGTTTCTTCCTCTTGCCGCTGGGTGCCGCGTTTCTTCCTATTGCCGTCTCTTTGCTTTTATAGGTTTTTTCTTTTTTCTGGTTGAATGGGGCTCATTCTCTCTCTGCCCTTTAGATCTTTCCTTTGATGCCTTTTTGTTGGTTGAAGCTGACAAATGTTAGAAGGAGAGTTGTCTTCCTATCGGGATATACTGATTAAAGCTTTGTAAAGGAGCTTGTTTGGTTGCTGCCTCGTTATTTGTTTCTATCATAAGATTTGAGATCCTAAGCTCCTTACACTATCAGTGGTATCATCCTTGATTTGCAGGCCCAAAGGTGGCAGCATGAAAATAATTGTTCTATAAAATCTGGTGGCATTGATCTAGACAGGGAGTGATGATTTTGAAAGGTCCCATCTACCACATTTGATGTGAGAATGGATACAACGTAATGTTTAGAGGTTGCACCTAGTGGACCCCAAGTTTCATGAAATCTGATAATAGGTACTTGGGGTTGATGAAAGTTGCGATGCCATCCTGTTTCGGATATAGCAAGGAGTTGGTTTTTCACAGTTATACTATCTGAAACTATTGCAGGTCTAGGAGTCCGTGTCCAATTTTCTTAGCAGATACTGAAACTCATTAGATGCACTCCTTGTACACATCACCTTGTAACGTAACTTTCTATTTTTCTTCGTGTGTTCAAAAGTTGCCTGGACATGGTGTCAATAGCTTCGCATCTAGGTCTTCTTAGCACAAGTTTGTAGAAATTTAAACAATCACTGAGATTGAAGTACAAAGAATGGATTTAGACATGATCTATACCTCAAAGTGTGCTTTTAAGTACCATAGTTCCTGAGACTGCATATTCCTTTCTGTTAAGTTCGGCAGCTTTTTGCATATTCCTTTCTGTTAAGTTCGGCAGCTTTTTGCATATGTTATTTTGAGTGTGCAGCACGTAAGCTGTCCTGCATCCCTCCAGCACAAGGTTGGCGTCCGGAAGCTGCATATTTTTTGTGCGTAGTAAATGTGGCCTGTATGTCTGGCTAGCCAGTACCCTTCAATTAGAAATATGTGCTAGGATCTTTAAGATCTACTTTGCAGGAAAAGGGGAAAAGAAGAAGAAGAAGAAATGTCGTGTTGAGCCATTCTTTGATGACATCAATCAATTTATTTAAAAAAGGATGTTGTCAATTGGAGATTGGAAGCATTTCATAATACTTAAATTCTCTTTGTCAGATGACCACAGAACAGGGGGAAGCGGACTGGCACCTTGGCCACGTCGATTAACTGCGCCACCTCCTCGTCTTGCTGATTTTGGGTATTCAAATGATATGTTTGAAAAGGACACGGTAATTTTTTGTCATATTATTCTCCTCCTCTTTTTTCTTTCTTTCTGTAATTACTGCTTTTTGCCCACAAATATGCTTATCAATGAAGAACAGAAAACTCAAATAAAGCTTAGGTATTGCTGGTGTAATTCAGGAATTGTGGCGACGAAGGGTTGAGAGTTACTGGAATCTGTTGAGTCCAAAGATTGCATCAGACAGTCTGAGGAATATAATGGACATGAAGGCAAATCTGGGGTCGTTTGGAGCTGCCCTGAAGGAAAAGGATGTGTGGGTGATGAATGTCGTCCCTGAGGATGGACCCAACACACTCAAGCTAGTGTATGATAGGGGCCTCATTGGCACAGTTCATAGCTGGTATGAAATCTATTTATGGAGAAATTTTTCATGTTCATGAAGAAGTTATTTCTTTTCTTGGCATCTTTGGAAGAGGGAAGCTGCATGTGCATTTGCAATGCTAGGGAGTATGGACTTATAGTACCTATTTAGAAGTAGCACTAGCAATTACACTTAACCTAATGATGCCAAGTGGAAGGCAATGATATGTGGTTTTCTTAGCTTCCAGTGAAAATTGCTCCTAACTTGACACATCTAACCTATTTGGCATTGAAGATAAGGGGCGTTTGAGATTGGGTTAAACTTTTTAAGATAAAGAAATAGCTTAAGAAAGTGATAAATTTCCTTTTGCTTTGATGGAAATTTGAATGTGGAAGATTCTGACATATGATGCACTCACTGACTTGTCTATAGGTGTGAAGCCTTCTCAACATACCCTCGGACATACGATCTACTTCATGCTTGGACTGTGTTTTCAGACATCGAGAAGAAAGGGTGTAGTGCCGAGGATCTGCTACTTGAGATGGATCGCTTGCTCAGGCCCACTGGATTCATTATAGTCCGAGATAGAAAACCGGTGATCGAATTCGTAAAGAAGTACTTACAAGCATTGCATTGGGAAGCCGTGGCAACAGCTGACGACTCTTCGGATTCCGACCAGGACGGGGACGATCTTGTCCTTGTGATCCAGAAGAAACTATGGCTGACAAGTGATAGCGTCAGGGAATCGGAGTAAGATAATGGAAAACGGAGTCTCTTCGACGATTCACTTTTCTTGTTATCTCATGCCCTTAGGGTTCGAGAACCATGTCCTGGGGGTGTATTAGGGTAAAATTATTTTCATCTTATAGCTTTGGATGTTGTTTACTGCTCTCTTCCCTTTTGTCTACTGCTCTTATTTTGATGTAGTAGTTGATACACCATAGACTACCTGCATTTATAGGTTTTATTCATTTTTGGTCCTCCCTTAATTAACCTGTTGGGTGTTATTGGGAGCTACTGCAGCCAATTATTAATAATGTAAAACACGAAATATGTTGGCTCAATGTGTACCAGTAATATGGCTTCCAAATTTATTTATATAAATTTCGTTATTTTGTTTATCTTTCTGGAGTCCGAGTGGTTGGAATAATATTACCAGATTATTCAAGTGTAGTTTTTTTATGAAGTGACTCGATCTGAAATGGGTCTTAATTGAAACGATGACCGATAAATCTCGGGTACCTACAATCTTTCAAACAGTATATAAGTTGAACGAGCTTCGTTATAACTTGTTCAAAGAATAATTTGGTTCATTTACCTGCGTTATTGTACCTCGATACATTGTTGTTTGTTTTCAAAACAGAGCAACATTTTCTTGTCCGAGAATCCATTTTACTTGACCATCAAGGCACGCAATGGGATTGCAAAACTACTCCATACAAGGTCGATTTTCTTGTCCAGTACTCCATACTCCATAGCCTTCTGGTTCCTACTGGCCTTTCAATTTCACAAAAGAAAACAATAAATTCCACCAATTTTTAGAAGAAAATAGATAATAAAGAAAACCTGTGACTGATACTTATAATTACTATAAAAGCTCGTAAATAAGTACGACTACGCTGATTAAACTACTTGATTTTGGTGTTTTAATTATAGAGAAAGAAAGCCGCATATGAATTTTTTTTTTTTTTTTTTTCTGAATATGAGTTCCAGAAAACATGCATTTAATAGTATGAAAGAAGAAAAAGAACGGTGAGTTTGACCTAAATTAATTTGTGTTCAAAACAGTCAGTGTTATTTTTATGTAAGACTTTATTTAGTTGTAAATTTTGAGATCAATCATTCGTTTATCTCTAACAAAATTTCGATTATAATTTTTTAATTCTTTCTTCGATGGATAATTAATCTAAAAAATTTGACATTATTTCGGAAAAATTTAAAACAAAAATAATACTAGTAAGAAAAAACGATAATTTAGGCAGCAGTGTCCCTAAATAAATACATCAAAGATTTACGTAGCAAAAACACAGCAATAATTTTTAGGGTTTTTCTCATCTGCCGGAATCTCTCACTGTGCATTGTGCAACTCCTCAGTCCTCTCTCTCTCCCTCTCTCTTCACCGGCGACAGCCCCTCAGGACAAAAAAAAGAGTATAAATTGAAATTCGATAGGACTGCATCATAATCTCAGAGTAAAATGAGGACTATTCAATGAAACCACTCGCGAGTATACCAAATTGAAATTTCCTAGCCGTGTTAGGACTCGAACGTAATCGTGTAAAAATAGTAGTACTATCATACAATTCCGCCCCAATGTGCTCGTCCTCTATAAAAACCCCATCTCTAGCGCCAATTCTCTCTCCTCTCTTCTCTCTCCTCTTCGCTCGCTTTGCTGTATCTGTGGTACTGTGTTTTTCGACAGGCGACGATGCAGGTAAATCGTATAAATATCGTCGTTACATACATGTAACACTCGTATTCAAATGTATAGCTTTAGCTTCCATCACTTTTCATATCTTGTCTTTTCGTCTTTTCAATCTATTCTAAACCCTAATTAGGTCACCACCCAATTGTAAAAACAATTGATTTGGTTATATATACATGTGTAGCTGTATATGTGCTTTGCAAAACGTAGTTTTATCATGTTTCGGAAAGTGACTCGGTAAGGGATTAGCAAGGTAATTTTTTAATTGGATTTTTGGATTATTGCTCCGGTTGAGGCAGTATTTGGGTTTTGACTTCTGCGGTCAGATGTTGTTTTGCGTGCGAGTTCTTTTAGCTTGACAAAAGGGTGGTTGTCGCCACAGAGATCAAGTTAAACAATTTACAAATGGAAGGGTGGTTTGTCTCCACAGAGTTCAAGTTAAACAGTGAACAAGTGGAAGAGTGGTTGTCTCCATAGGGTTCAAGTTATTATATGGACATGGACTTGCAATCATAAATGAAAATTGTAAACGAAAAAAAAAGGAAAGAAAGAAAAAGGATAGGCAAAGCAGGTTTTATGGGTACATGGCTCTCTTTTTTATTTGTTTCGGACCAGTAATATCTGCACTGAGAGTTTCTTCTGGTTTTATATCAGCTTTGGAGTTCTTTTACTATTGTAACTTTGGTTGATGTCTATACGTGCAGGCCAGTGACAGGTTTAATATCAATTCCCAGCTTGAGCATCTGCAAGCTAAATATGTTGGAACTGGGCATGCAGACTTGCATAGATTGTAATATCTTGACTCCTTTCGAAGTTGTGGCAATATTTTCAAGAAGTTGTTAATTGTTATAGCTTATTGTTCTTACATTTTGGTGTGTTTTTGTCCAGTGAATGGGCTGTGAACATCCAGCGGGACAGCTATGCTTCATATGTTGGACACTATCCTATGCTAGCCTATTTTGCCGTTGCAGAAAATGAATCTATTGGAAGAGAACGCTACAACTTTATGCAGGTTCAGAACATGCTACACTTATCATTATTATAGTTCTATGTTTTGAATAACAAAATTTTCCGTTTGGAAGCCCTTTTTTATTTGATTTATTGATGAGACTAATTTGCTTAGTTGTTCCTAGTGTTCCTCGTGAAAGTGCTTTGAAATTGGTGCACCCTCATTTCTGCTTTGAGACTGACGTCATGTCTTGTGTTTGCCTTTCAAGTTCCACTGTAAGCAATATCCCACTCCACGTCAAGTTTGATGTGGAGGTCCTGCGGGTGGATTGCTAATTAATTATGATTGTTGTGTAGTCTATCATCTATTTGCTTGTTTCTTATAGTAGTTACTGGGAACAGGTAGTTAGAGGAGAGGAGATATCGCGAATATTGGGTACAGTAGATAGCATTTTTTTCATTTGTTGGCAACTGGGGGGAGAAATAAAAACCAGAGAATTGATTTAAAAAAGCTTCATATCTCACCAATGAGTCATCTGACAAGGTTTGACATTTGAAGAAGTTGGGCAGTGGATTTTGTCTAGAAAAATAAGAAATGGTAACTTCTTGTTGTTGCCTATTAGTCGTCCGTCTTTTTCCTACTCTGTCTCTGCTGACTTGTGTGGTATCCAACTTGCCCAGTTCTCCTGCTGACCTTTGTTACCTGGAGTGTGGATAGCTTTGATAGGTGGAATGGGAACAGGACGTTCCATGTGCTCCGAGCTATTGTAGTATGTTACCTTACACTGTTAGAATTAGGTGCAATCAGACATTACTTTACTCCATGTTTGCTTGATGCTACACGTGAATTTACATGCCTTTGTAATTTATGACCACAATTGCGATGTGTTCAGCAAATATCAATTGTCGCAGTTGTGTGCAACGTCGTTGCCCGTCAATTGCTTATTTTGGCAACGGAGTTTTGAAACTGCGGCTTAGTTTAGTTCTCTTAATTGGAAATGTTGGGATTAGATAATTTTGGTGTTCTTTATTGTGTGTGAAGTCATTTAAAAGTCTATTGACGTAGAGATGGATGGAACTTTAATCTCCGAAGACATCTTGCTCCAAGTCTCCTCATGACCAACTTCTTAGTTTTGACTTTTAAGAGTATGAACTTTGTTTCTGGTATTCATAAAGTGCATAATAATGTTCGTCTGTATAGCCTGACTCTGTAAAAATTGGAACTTTTAAATGAAGGTACAATGTAGTCCCTAACTTAAAAATGCACGTTTACTAAATTCTCTCGCAAACCTATAAATATACCATTAACCTCTACCTTTGTGAGGTAAGTACAATTTCCGATGATATACATTGAGAGATGCAAAAATTCATCATCTTCAAGAGTAATTTTTTGCAAGCCTCTGCAATGTTCAAAGACAATGTTTCTGTTGTTATTGAAGTGTACTATATGATTTACATGTTCATCTCTACAGAAGTTGAACATATTGGGATAGAAAACGTACTTATCTTCCATAAGACTCCTTGTATGTGTATCACAGAGAAGAAGTTTACATGTCGATTGCATGGAATGGTGTCAAATTTCTGTTTTTTGACTGATATAAGATGACTCTGTTTTTTTAGTTCACGAAGCATGAGAATATGGTGTTTATTAGGTGTTTATGCAGGATGATAGTAGTCTTGATTTTGTAAAGCATCTAATGTTTTCTGTGATTGTTCTTATAATCTGTGCAGAAAATGCTTTTGCCATGCGGTCCTCCCCCCGAAAGAGAAGACGATTAGGAGATGTCTTCAAATGATGTAGAAACCTTCCAAATTCCGTGTTCACAGGCAGGGGGATGCTTTGTTCACGACACTTTAGGATGTTATTTTTTTCTCACTTCTACGTTTGTAATGTGTATCTCGATAATTGGAGTGTTCGCAATGTTATTTTTTTCTCACTTCTACGTTTGTAATGTGTAACTCGAGAATTGAGATCCACTTGACCTGATCGGGTTTGCTTGAAGATGTTATGCTGAGAATTTTCCTAGGCTAAGAATTAATTGTTTGTTTGTTTCTTTTTCAGTCAAGGAACTCCGTTTGGTTCAGTTTTTCTTTTAGGTTTTCATTTAGCGAAAATCATAGAAAACTTGTGTGGTCAGTGGGTTCAAAACTTGTTTGATACGGGATTTGTTGGAAAAGATCTCATTATTCGCAAAACATTTTTCAATTTCCTGAATAATATTCCCCCAATATGGGGGTGTGTCAAACAATAAGTGGTTTTGGTTTTCAAAAAGTAGTTTTTGGAGAGTATTTCAGTGAACTAGGGTTGTCTCGTTCTTGCATTATTTTTCCATCCTCTTTTAGTCTTCAAGTATGCTGTATACTTTGATCTTCAATTTACAGAAAAACATACGTTGCACGAAAAAAAGTTACAGGTTTGGATACGGGTGGGAAAAACACAAAAAAAGTTACAAGTTTGGATACGGGTGGTAAAAACATAAACACGAAAAAAAGTTACAGGTTTGGATACGGGTGGGAAAAACATATGCGCCAAATTATGTTCACATTTTCGGACACGGGTGAGTTGCGATCAGGCTCACGTGCGGTGAAATTATTCGTTATGAGATGTCTGCATCCGGAGGATTTGTGCTGGATATAGAATTGATTTTGTAGCTAAAGATAGTTGGACAAATTGATCATTAGTACTGGACAAGTTGGCCCATGTTTTGTTGTAGTTTCAACTCACTGCATCATGTAATTGCATGTGACACACACCCCACATCTAGCCACAGTTCAAAGGGTTAAAAGTTCCAAAGTAATTACTCCATAAAAATAAAGCAACAGATTAAATGATTAATCAATCTTATGGAAAATCAATTTTAGGCTGGGTTACACGTGGTGCCTTGCCGTAACTTTAGAAAACAAGATTGTTTGAATTGGGTAACAGCCTCTGCTTGGCAATGTTTTGTAGGTCATTTGGGTCACCAACTATGCATTTTGGTAAGCTCACGAAAGCAACATTCCAAATATGCCTGGCTCGGGGTTTTTTTTTCTTTCAATCATGAATTGGTATAGTCTCCATTTGTGGATGATTGAAACTTGAAATGGTCTCCATTTGAGTTGTTCTTCGGTCGTCGGCCGACACCCATTAATAAGTAGTACTAATTGGGCATACTTTTTTTTTTTAAATGATTCTGATCATCGTCGTGAGATTCGATAATTGGCCTAGTCGTTTTCTTTTTAAGGTGAGTAAACAACTAGAACTAATAGTACTCATTACGAAACGTATATTCCCAAATATGTTACCACATATTGTATAATCTGAGTTGTCTGAATATTTTGTTACTATTAGGTTGAAATTTTTAGAGGGAATTAATAGATATTACAAAACCTAATACTACACCATAAATCGGTCGTTCCGTTCCACAATCAATAATTCAGATTCGTAAAAAAAAATCCTAGCAATAAGATACTTCTCTTTTAGTGATAGAAAATCTATTAAAGATCAAAAAAGGGGTGCTACTTTTATGATCACAAACAGTTCCATGCAGTCCAAAGCCGGATGCATACATACAAGTGCAAAAATCCAATTACATCACAAATGCTTTTATTAATTAAGGGAATTAATTTTGTCACTCATCTTTTTTTGTTGATGCCACATCTCTTTCTTACAAAACAAATCATTTAATCAAGACACAAAGGTGAGTGACATTAACAAAAAGGGGAGTGGCAAAATCACTCCCCTTAATTAACTGATTTTCGCTCTCTACTTTTTACTGATGACGCTAGTAATTTCATGAGCAAAGTAGAGCGCCATAAAGAAAAAGTAGAACGTGAAAATCAAAATCCTAATCCGTAATTAATCTCTCTCTCTCTCTCTCTCTCTCTCTCTCTCTCTCTCTCTTTTCTTCATTTCCGGTCACATTTTATACACCAAAACTCCTCTCTCTCTCTCTCTTACAAAGATAACCTCTCCGACAACCCACACCCAATTTCCCTCCGCGAATTTCGCCCTCTCGGATTCTTTATCCTCTCCACCCTTTCATGTCCTCCGCCTCCCTCCACACCTCCCCCACATCTCTCACCCACTTTTCCAAATGTACCCCTCACCCAGCCCTTCAATTTCCAGCCGCTAGAGCTTCAGATTTAGGGTTTTCCAGCCTGTCCCCGTGATGTAGATTCTGGCGGTGTTTTCTTTGTTTGGTTGTTTCATTCTACGGTTAAAAAATCTGTTTTTTCGATGGTTGGATTATAGAGACAGATATGGGTTAACGTTGATTGTACACTTATACGTGTAGCATTTCGTTTTTTGGCTCTAAATTAGGGCTTTTTTCTGAGGAGATTTTCGATTTATGATTTTTGGTGAATCTTTAATTAGGGGTATTTGTGGATCTGATAGAAAGTTTAGGGTTTTTTTATTTTGGGTGTAGTGTGGCTTTGGATTGTATTGAGGTTTGAATTGGGGTTTTTGTCAACGAACGTGATCTTGATTGGGGATTTTGTGTGGTTTTGGATTGGATTGAAGAGAAGAGGTGTTGAAGTACTAAGGTTTTTTTTTGTTTGTTTGAGGAACGTTTTTTCAATCTCAATCGGGATCATTTTGAGTCACGTGATTGGGGAAAAGTTTTGATTCTTTTGGTTTTGGATTTGGCATAGTTTTGAGGTTGAAAAGAAGGGAGATATTGCAATATTAGGTTATTTAGAAAGAGGTGATTTCGATTGGAGATCAAAATATGGATCATGTGATTGGTGGGAAGTTCAAGCTCGGGCGGAAGATTGGGAGCGGATCTTTCGGCGAGCTGTATTTGGGTATATGAAATTCTAGTGGCATTTTAACTTTTTTACCTTTGTTTTGTCAGTTGTGATGTTTTATTGAAGATTTTGGAATGTGTTTCAGGAGTGAATGTACAAACTGGAGAGGAAGTTGCTGTGAAGCTGGTATGCATGTGTTTTTGCTAATGAGAGTGATTGAATGTTGTGTTGGATACTTATTATTTAGTGCATCTGCAAATGTTTTTAGAAAGTTACTTGGAACTCTTTTTTTGGATTGATTCTTTAGTCGGGCATTGGAACTTGGTTCTTCCTACAATGGTTGTTTTAGTAGCTACTTTAAACATGAAATTTGGTTGATTATCTTGTTTTTGTGATGGAACTTCGTTTGTGTTTATGCCAATTCACTTGTTCTCCGTTTGGACACTTGTGGATTTCAAATGAAGGGATTTTACCTTAGCTGATAAGTATAGCTTGGTTATAAATTTGATAACTTATGGATTTCATTATTGGGATATCTAGAATTGCACTCCAAACAACCTGAAGTCATTTCAAGTAACTGGAAAATGGTTTCCCAAAGTACTTTCAGTATTTTGAATTTAACTATTGCGTAGTGTTTTGTGAAAATAAACTTATCAATTAAGTTTAGAGTTGCATGTACGGATGGACAGACCCTTTCTACCTTATTTTCTCATGTTGGCGGAAATACAAACTGATTAAGTTGGTTAATGTGAACCTATATCATCTTCCTCGTGTTGTCAATTGCATGACCCCAGTGTATTTCTTTTTATTGCTTGCCATTGAATCCTTGTAACTACAAGCCTCAATCGGTTTGTCTGACTGAAATTTTAGTACAAAACTGAATATTTTCTTCTAATAAGAATTTGGTGTGCAAAACTTAAGCGCCTTTATAATTGTTTCTACTGACTGTTGTTAATTTCCTCTTGCAAGTTGTTTCTCCATAAAATGAGCCCATAAAGTTTCTTCTGATCCTTGTGATGTTCTGACTTTATCATGATGATTGCATTTTTTTTTTTCAGGAATCTGTGAAGACTAAACACCCTCAGCTGCAATATGAGTCGAAATTGTACATGCTTCTTCAGGGCGGAAGTGAGTTTTCTCTTTGGTTCATTCCCTTTTATGATTGCAAGTAATTTCTTATTCTGTTGAGCCGAAGTGACGTGCTGACCTCTTAATTCTTTTGTGAAGCTGGTATTCCCCATCTTAAATGGTTTGGGGTTGAAGGTGAATACAATGCAATGGTTATTGACCTTCTTGGACCAAGCCTTGAAGATTTATTCAACTATTGTAATCGGAAGTTCACTTTAAAAACAGTTTTAATGCTTGCCGATCAGTTAGTAAGTACTCGAGTTGTTCAGAGTGTTGATTGAACTTTGACTACTGGTTGTCGCTTCTCTACTTATGAGTTATGCCTTTTCTCATTCTCTCCACAGATAAATAGAGTTGAATATATGCACTCAAGAGGTTTTCTTCACCGTGATATAAAGCCTGACAACTTTCTAATGGGTTTAGGGCGCAAAGCAAATCAGGTATGTTCTATGCAATGCTTTTTTATGTTTATAGTTGCCTGTTGCTGCATTTGTATTCGTACGATTTCATTAGTCCATTCTTTTGGCAATTTTAGTTCTGCTATAAGGTTTTCAGTCTTAGTTCTGGCCAACTTTTTTGACATATGAGAACAAAAAACCATGCAATTTCTTGTCCAGTCGGTTTGTATTGCACTCTCATACTGCAATACATACTCCATACGAGTTATAATACAATGTTTCAATGGAATAGAAACTAGACACAAATGATAAATATGGACCCAATTTGACTGCTGTTGTCGTCCAAGCATAAAATACAATACATGGTAGTGGCTACTATATATGGCCTATTTCATATCGAATTAGTTACTGCTTTTTTGGATTCAAGGATGTTCAAAGCCCTATGGCCTTATCTACCTGTTATTCTATTACCATTTTTCAGTTCTGTACTGTTTTTTTCCTTCTCAACTTTTTAGTTATTTTTTTGCTCTCTCTCTCTCTCTCTCTCTCTCTCTCTCTCTGTGGTTTATGGGATTTGTTCTTAATTGCTTTAACTTTTTTCCTTGCGTCGGTTTTTGTTTTTGCTCCTTTTTTTCAACCCTACAGGTATATGCTATTTGACTATGGACTTTGCATTCTACAGGTCTATGTTATTGACTATGGGCTCGCAAAGAAGTTTAGAGATCTTCAAACACATAAGCACATACCATACAGGTAACTGAGGTACCTTCTTTATGTTTCGAGGATATGATAAAATGGTTTCTACTTTTCGTTTTAACCATCTAGCTCTAGCTCTTGAGCTCCTTTGTAAAGTTATTTTAATTGTAAGCTTGCCATAGAGTTTTCCTTTTCATTGCTTTGTGTTGTAGACTGGGGAGTGTGGGGAAGTTGGGAGGATTTATTGTGCCAGTCTGCAGGTGTTTTGTTTCGGGAAAGTTAATATGCACGGGCTTTCAAACTATCTTAAAACGTTTTACACAATTATCTCACAGTAAGTGGCACTCGTGAATGCGCTTGAGGTATTGGTATTGCCCAATATTTTGCGAGAGATATATCCATTTGTTCATGGCTGAAAGTAATGGATCCAGATTAAAGATTTCGATGTCTATGATGCCTGGGAATATGTGAAGATGGTTTCATAAGGATTTACAATTTTAGAGTTAAGATAGCTAATTACTTTGGTTTCTGGTTGTTTGAGTTGGTTAGCTGACAAAGTTCCGATACTGTAACTTTCTTCTTGGCATCATCAACCATTTACCCTTTTCTCCATACACATTGGTTTGGCCTATTCATGAGCTTGCTTACATTAGTGTGACTGAGACTTTTCATCCTAGCATCAGCAACCATTTACCGTTTCACTACTTAGATTATTTTGGCGTATTGATGGACTTGTTACATGATTGTAACTGTGAAACTTTTTCCTCCTTCGTCAATTCTCCGCCTTTTGGAAAGTTGTCATGAATACTTATCGAATCTCCTCTTATAGGGAAAACAAAAATCTCACAGGCACTGCTCGTTATGCGAGCGTTAACACTCACCTTGGAGTTGGTGAGTAAGGCTAATTTGTTGCAGCTATTCAGAAAACATGTCCATTTTTTTCATGTTTCATTTTTCCTAGTTTTAAATCTGCATTATTACTTGCAGAGCAGAGCAGAAGGGATGATCTGGAATCTCTTGGTTATGTGCTTATGTATTTTCTGCGGGGAAGGTGGAATATTTGATGGAAACCCTTTAGTTTGTTTATTTTCTTAGCGTTTCTACTTTTCTAACCCGGTTCGTATGATTTCTGTCTTAGCCTTCCTTGGCAAGGTTTGAAAGCTGGCACTAAAAAGCAGAAATATGACAGAATTAGTGAAAAGAAGATGGTTACACCCATAGAGGTAGTGCCACTTTTTCCTTTGAGCACCACTGCTTAGAAGTAGTTCCTAGATGGCATTGGTTCATGAAAGGACAATTACTGGGTGGTGTTGGGTCTTGTGTATGGTGTCTTAGTTCGGGCTTCTCCTTTTGTTTAACCACATGAAATTCTAATTTCTGACTTGTTATTTTCAGGTGCTTTGCAAATCATATCCATCAGAATTCATATCATACTTTCACTACTGTCGATCATTGCGATTTGACGACAAACCAGATTATTCCTACCTGAAGAGGCTTTTCCGTGACCTATTTATTCGAGAAGGTAAAATGTACTTCTGAACTCCTTTCCTTGAGTTAATTATTCCATTTCTATGACCTTTCCAACCCATTTGACCTTTCCAACCCATTTGTGACATCTAACAGTCTCACTGATGATGATGCTGCCTTCAATCTTGAGAGGTGTCTTTTCTAATAATTTGATTGCTGCAGGCTATCAGTTTGACTACGTATTTGACTGGACTATTTTGAAGTATCCACAAGTTGGTTCCAGTTCTAGGGCACGGGTTAGTACTTCTCACTTCTCAGAATTACTGGCAAGTAGTTGAGCTTGTCTTTGTCAATGTTCCTTGACTTGTTTACTCCCTTTTCGGCAGCCCGTTGGGAAGTTACCTTTAAACCCAGGGCCACCTGCAGAAAGAGCTGAAAAGACCCCGGGTATGTTTATTTCTTCAGCAAGTTTTCAATTGTGTAGCAAATGTGGTTGTTAGTCATCAATAATTAACCAAATCTCATTCTAATCTAAGATCCTCCTGTCATCTGAGTTCTGGAATTTGCGTGCCCTCAATTAAACTGCCTGTGAATTTTTGTGTTTTCCTTGTATGGTTTTAAAATAGAGTGATTTGGAACTGCAGTCCATTCCATTTTGAATGGAAAGAAACTTAGGGTACTGATTCTTGATGTGTGCCATTATTCATTTGCATGTAGTGAGACAAGAGGTTCGAGATAAATTCTCAGGTGCAGTGGAGGCATTTGCCAGAAGGAATGGTACAACAGGTGGTGGTTTGCATGGTGGTGAACACTCCAGGCACAGCGATTATTCCAGACAAAGATCTTCGGAGGATGTACCATCCTCAAAGGATGTGGTTAGTCAGAATGATGAAATTTGGTTATTTAAAATGTTATTGCTCATGCTCTTAATTTTAAACCTGGATGGGTGGATCCCGATTGTAGGTTCATTAAGTTCTCATTTCATTGATAATGCTCCATTTGAGTGGTTATATCCCATGGGATGAGTTCATGATTTCTAGTCCAAGTTGTTGGGATTATCAGTGCGACATCCCCGTGGTTGTTTCTGAAAACTTCCCAGGCACAACTTCTCCATTATGGCCCTTAAGAAACTGTGCAACTTGTTTCATTGTTTGGAACAAGTTTTGCTTCAGGGAAAAACAAGTTTGACTCTGGGAAAAGATCAGTGTGATGCTTTTGTATATGCTATAAAGAATCCTATTTTGCCAACCTGAAAGTTTTGTCTAACTCCAACAGTGTCCTTGAATTGTGGGATTTGCAAATTGGGTGTTTTTGGTAGCTTTTGAGGGGGTGATTAGAAACCGGCACCTTGGAAGTTTTGTTTTGTGTGTCTATCCACAAAACTTCTGTTTATGCATTTGAGCTAAAAACAGTTTTAAACTTGCTTGAAAGCTCATTCAGACAAGATTCAATTTTAATGTCTTTCACTTCCTGTAGAACTTTGAGTTTTTGCGAACCTCTCAACTCATTGTAACTCTTTATTGGTATTTGCTTGTGTTACTTTTCAGCAACCTGACTCTGAAAGAAGTCGCACCTCTCGTTATGGAAGCACTTCAAAAAGGGTTGTCATGTCAGGCAGCCGACCAAGCTCATCTGTTGAAGTCAGTGAGAACCGACATAGCCGATTGGGATCAGGCAACGGTCGCCTGTCTACTACCCAAAGGGTCCAACCGGGTCTTGAGTCCAAATCAGCATCTTTCACCCGTGCTGCTGCCACAAGAGGCGGCCGTGACGATCCTCTTCGGAGCTTTGAGCTGCTCACCATTGGCACGGGAAAGAGGAAATAAACGACTTATACTCTGTGAGTAAGAACAAATCCGAACGAATCCAATTTATGAAGGCCTTACCCAATTTATGAAGGCCTTACTCTAGGAAAGAAAATCAGCAAGTCAGCTATATTCTTAAGTTGCATGATTGTTAGACAAAGGATTACATCCACGGGCATAAGCTGAAGTTTCTTCTAGAGATTTTCGAGAAGTTCTTCCTCATCGTCGATTCTTGCTGTTATGATATCTTTTAAACTCATAAAACAAGAAAGAGATTGTTCATCTCAAGTTTAGGGAAATGTTTATATTGTTAAAGATTGGTGGCTGTAACAAGTACTTCAGTTTGTTGTATTATGACAACTTTGCTTCAATACCATTATGAGAAACTTTGCTGCTTCCCTCTTTTGTGTCCGTTTGCTTTGGGGGGAAAAGTACGATGGAAAGTGTAGTAAAAGAATGAAGGAAAAAACAAGCAAAACTATTTAATGTGTTTGTTAAAAGATCAAGGATGATAAGCTAAATAGTTTTTTTTTTTTTTTAATACAGTTACGCTATGTTATCTGCCCATGATCTTTGGTAGGAATACGAGTTTGATTACTATGAATCTAATTGATTCCTAGTAATTCGATACCTGAAGTAATTCTATTTCGATGTTTTTATTAATTTAGTAGTCTTGTCTATGAATCAATTATTTTGAAAATTTACACTTGAACATTTCCTTTTTTATGGATTGAGCCAGAAATCTAGGATAATTTTCATGGGGTATGGGAGGGATCAAACTCTTAGTTTGGGAACGTGATTTCTGGTTGAATATATCGTTGGGAATCAGATTCTCATTCCAGGCAGTTCAAACGTAGGAATCATGTAAATATGACATCACATTATCATTATTGTCATCCAAACTGAGTATGTCATCTGGGTCCATGAGGTAAGTTTTCTTTCCAGAAAACTTCCTCAATTACCTTTGTTTTGGTGCATGGGAAAAGACCCTGTTGAAATAATTATTTATTCAAGAAATTCCTAAATATCCAAATTCTCAAAAGTTAGGGGTATCTCTAGCACCTAAGAAAAGATAACACAACTGTGTAATCACTCAAAGCGAATGACCAAGCAGGAAATATTGGTTTTGCTCATTCTAGTTAAAGCCTCTCTGGCTAAGCACTCTGCAGCTTCTTGTGGATCCTCAATGTGCCTGATGAGATTCACAGCCTCTTGATGCTTCATCACCTGGGAGAGAGCCAAAACAATATTATGCTTTGTTACTGCATAAAAAATAATTATCGTTTCCCAGAAAAATAAATTTTCGATGGTTGGTTGGTGTGGTATTGTTTCTGCTTTCGTGTTTCCGGAAAGAACAACAATGAAAAGTCAGATACAAACTTCAGTTTCAGATGAAAACAATGTTATTGTGTTTCTTGATTTTGAAATGTGGAGATTGAGGTATGGGATACATGAAGCATGGGATGCCAACACAGGGATACGGCGTTCTTCACATATTATGACACGGGAACTAGATATCTTTTCAAGAACTCAGCATCGCGATCGTTTTGATCGATCCCCTCTCAATTTTCTCGTTAATTTGGTCTTCTAATGAGCCCGCCTTAACGTGTCTTCGACTTGTCAGATTTATAAATAAGATGCGTATCTGAGATGTGTCCAACACGTGTAGGGAGTGTCCACGAATGTGTCTGTATCCCCTATCCCAGACAAGTGCGTGCATCTTGGTTGTGATATAGAAAGAAAACGGTCAAGAAAAATGGAATGTATACCTCCCAGATGCCAGTACTAGCCAAGATGACAAACTCAGTATCGGAGTCTATTCTTTCATCTCCAACCACAATTTCTGCTGAGCATTTAGGGTTTTCCTTATCAGTCCCCACTGCAGCACAGGATTCGCGCACGAGTATACGCACTTTGGGCATCCGTATTACACCTGAAATAGTTGGCCCATCGAAACATTGAGATCTCGATACATTTGAACTTGTTTTCAATTAGAGGCAATGGAAATCAGTCTTTTACCAACCGAAAAAGGAAAAAAAAAGACAGAAAAGAAAACTAAGCAGGGGCAAGGCTGCCTACAAATGTGAAATGTTCTTTCAAGGAACTTTGTCACCTTTCATTAGTATTACAACGCACATCTTTCATTAGTACCTGGGGCCTGCTAGACCCGCTGCGCTCTTTATAGGAGATGCATTTTAAAGTGATCACTGTTATCTTATTTATCTCGTTCAGTTGTCTGTGTATGCACAAAATCAAGTTGATTAAACATCGGTACCTATATGAGCGAATACCATTTTCTTTTTCATGTGGCTGTTGATACCGAATCAGTATGATTTACTGCGGTTTGTGGGCATTACCTACTCCACAAGTCCACCAGAATGAACGATTTAGATCACTTTCTTGGGTCTGAAATGGGCCTTGTATATGGAACAAAGCAGGCATGTTGTTCTCTCATTCCCTAGTTTCAAATAGCGCAAATAAACACAACTGTGTTCGAAGCCATTTGATGCGTGTGGGTTCACATATATCCAACAGTTCCGAACACAGATGAGTCTAGACTGGTGTGCAGAAGGTGTGTTCCTAGATTCTTTTCCTAATATGTCTAATCTTGTTATAAAGTGATCAATACAATGAAGGGACATCATTGGAACTTACTAAAAGAAAGTGCAAACTGAAATGATTGATGAAGTAAAAACTACCTGGAATGAGTTTTCTAGACCAATGTCTTCTGGGGGTCCCTTGATTTTGCCTTGTCCTATTGATCTGATGAGCCTCACCATCTCTGCACACAACAGCTCTGTATCCACCCATGTTAGCCATCACAAGCTTCTCTCCATTGATGACAATGGCAGATGCTGAACCACCACCACCCACTTTCCCTTTCTCCTTCCCCTTCCACTTCTCCTCTGCTTTCTCTTTCATCTTCCCTCTTGCACCCACATATGCCTTTCTCATTGCCTCTTTGCTCTTCCTCTTCAATTGAGACTGGAAAATCATACAAACAGTAGTTTATTCAACTATGTCCACGACACATCCGGGGACCCTGTAGCGAGCGAAGTCACTACAGGGTTGAGGTTGAAGTGAGCAATTCTAGCCGTCCAAAAGTGTTTTCAACAGTCCGGATTAAGAAAACTCTTCCTGAAAGAGTTTGGTTAAAATCCGGACCGTTAATTGCTTAGATAAACGGCTGAGATGCTCACTACAATCTTGTAGTGACTTTGTTCACTACAGCATCCCCGGTCCGTCTCGGACTCCAAATGTTGATGTACCTTAGTTATTTAGAGGTGGCTCAACTATCAACTATTAGGCCAGTCAGCTCGTCGCCCTAAATCTACTTATAAACCTCAAAGATTCATGTAATAAGCCTCACTTACAGTTTGAGCTCACGTTCAGCTCGTTCAAAGTCCATTCCATTAACATAGGTTTGTTATATGAACAACTCAAAGTTGAATGTTTTTTAAACCCGTTAAGCTTTCATGAACAAGCTACAACCAATCGTTCGGTTTCTATTTTGAAAAAACCTCAAGCTAGTCAAAATCGGCTCGTGGCCAACTTCATTAAAGCTCATTTAGATAACAAACGAGTCGAGCTTTACTATATCTTTTAAAACTCGTTAAGTCCTCACTGCTCGGCCTGTTTGGCTCGTATACTAGCCCTAGTAAAAATGTTTAAAGGGAAGCCTTTTTCTTCTTACCTCTTTGGGCTTTTTATCAAACAGATGTGACTGCATGCTCTTTGCAACACATTCTCCCAATCTTCCACTGAAAACTCCAAAAAACCACACTTCAAGTTCTCCAATTTGCTCTCTCTGTGCCACAACGGAGTCGGGGACCGAGTGGGACTCGCCATTCGACTCACCCCTGAATGACCGATCCTCGACAACATGATACCCATGACTCACTGGCACCATCCATGAAGGCCTTTTCCCAAATTCAGCCTCTCTTTTCTTTTTCCCAGCATCTCCAACGAATAATTTCCTCAGCCGAAATGCCTGCCCATATCAATATCAAAAGGTTAATCCAAAAAGTATTTCACAAGTTTCCGTATCTATCCGACTTTATAAATGCACTCCAAAATTCGCATATCGTAGGATTTTATACGATAAAGCAGTATCTTGAACTGTGGTATCTTGCTACGGCCGATACGCCAAGACTGAAGGGAAACAACAGAATTAATGGAAATATTATTTCTCTTATTGAATTGTAGAAATTCAACAGTAATGAACCAATTGAGAAAAACCAGTGATCTAAAAAATGATAAACCATGCAGGACAAGTTTTTATCAAATGGGTTGCTTTTGGATTGAAATTTTTCGTGAGTAACAAATCTGAATAGTCAAATCATGTTATGATGCTATTAATCTAGATTAATAGGTGTGTGTGATGAGAGAGAGAGAGAGAGACCTTAAGCTTGTGATGAAAATCCTTAAACCCCATGTTTATGCTTGAAGTTTGATAGGCGACTCTAAATTAGTATCTCTCTGATATTTGAAAATGATTTGATCAGATGAAAAACGGTAACATTTTTTCAAACCAAAATGAGGAGAGGGAGAGAAAGGATATTACATGGAATTGTAAATTTGTCCTTACAAATTTGTTGCTTTTCTTGTATCTCAATATATTTGGAGAGAGAGAGAGAGAGAGAGAGAGAGAGAGAAGATGTGTGAAGTGAATTAATCTGTTGAGATTCTCCTATGCAACTCCTAAAGAAATGGTCCTTATATGAATTAAATATGGGCATTTTTAGTGCTTTTAATTTGTGATGTGGAAAATGGGTAACCTTATAACGTTCATACCAAAATCTTTTTGTTAGCTAATGAAAGATCTCACATACACAAAAAAAGATGCTGAGAAATTTGCACCAACTTTTCAAAATTCATATGTTTTCACAATTGTTTAATGAGAATAAATTATATATACCGGCAGTGTAAATATTTGTTTCCTCCAAATCAGTTAAATTGCGCCGCGTCGTCAAAATAGTGATTCCAATTAATAGAATATGATGACATGGCGCAATGTAATTGATTTGGAGAAAACAAATGTTTACACCGACGGTATAAATAGTTTAATCTCTTGTTTAATTTGAGACTGTCGTTACATTAGTTTCACCAAAAAATTGACATCCAAAAAGTTATGTTGGGTTGGGGTCACTGGAGATCATCTATTTAGTCGTTGACTTCAGGATTTCAGAATCAAGGTGCTTGTAATTTAATTCGGACGCCGTGAAAAAAAAAAGTTATGGTACCCAAATATATTGAAAAGGATAGCTTAAAAAAGCTACCTAAGCATATTAATGCTATCATTAACACGTGAATTTTTGGAAGGTGCCAGCAAGTTTGCTTTGGAATGTTTAAAGTCATTTGTTACACTGTCGTGTTGAATAATTGCATATTTGCTATGCCGATTTCGGCATTGATTCTTTGGAGGCCGGACTATTGGGAACCACAAATTTCCTGAACGTAGCCCGGTTATAATATGGTACATACCTGTATATAATATAGTACACGGGTTACGTTCAAAAAATTTGTGGTTTCCAATAATCCGGTCCTTCTTTGGTCATGGAGAATGTTCAAAACAAGGACCGCAATGGAAGATTGGGAGAAAACAAACTTTGAGTGAAACCTGCCCTTCACGACACGTTGGAGCATCTTTAGTCTTTGTCTTCAGTCAACAACTTCTCTCGCACTGCTGGCTGATCAAATTGGCATCTTCTGTGACTCGTGAAGTAAATTGGGGGGTTTTGAATGTAAGGAAATACGTATAGTTTTTGTTCGACCTAATTACTAGTCAATGGGGGATATTTTTAACCCAACAGATCACTTTAGAATCACACGTTCTTGTGAGATTCATACATTTAACAGTAGACCCCACAGGAACGTATAATTGTAAAATGGTCCGGAGTACCATGCGACGGTACTCCCGAACTAGAATAATTACTCGTTCTATTGAATAATTATACAAGTCCGAAAGTACCGACACGTGATACTGCAAATCACTTAGTGAGACTCCACAAAAATGTATGGCTGTAAAGTAATCCGAAATATCACATAATAGTACTCTCAAACTATTGTATAATTTCACACGGATGAGTTCCATATTTTGTTCGAAGTAGAAACTATGACGGATAAAAAAAAAGTAGAAACTATGACAGTCCAGCCCGGACCGAAATAGGAGCCCATTCAACTGGAAGCTCTAGAAAACGCAGTCGCAAATTTGGTTTGAGAAGTTTTAAGTATTTCATTTTTCCATATTGCTATGGATGCGCGCGCGCCAGTCCATAGCATAATTAAATCTGAAAGCAATTGTTAATCTGAATACATTGTTGGGCATAAAAGCCATTCCAAATCCATAATGATTAAACGTTCTTGGTTCATACGACAATGCATCATCAGGAAAACTAACACACCGAAATAAGAAAAATCTGGGATCTCTTACATAATACGAAAGGTTCTCCAATTGTAATTTAGAAAGAAACAAAACAAAAATAGCCATCAGTACAACCTGCAAAAACTCATAACAAAATTCGGACATCATCTTAGACACGTAACGCTTAGGCTGCATTCTGCTTTTTCAGCTTCGCAAGCTCTTGTCTGACGAGTCCACTCCTCTGCACATAGCAAATTAGCCAGTTTCCGAAGTGTTATAAAGGTTAAAAGGCAAAACAAAGAGACAGAATTTTTATACATAGAAAAGAAAAAAAAATTTAGATCGGAAAACATAAACTAACCTTAATTTTTGCCAACATCAGCTTGAACCTATCAAAATCATTCAGAGCGGCCCTTCGTTTTTGCACAATCAGCTTTCTGCCCCAGGAACTATTCTCCCACTTGTTCTTAACATCTACCACCAAAAAACAAAGTTTATATCTCCAAGATTGTAGATAGTATGAAGGGAGCATCATGTTTTTATCAGTCTGTTTACCTGCGGCCTCCATTGCTGCAACCAGTGTTTTCTTATTCGGGACCCTTTTGATGTCAATGGTGATATCAGTGAGAGACAGCCTCTTAAAGTTCATTTGACATCTCACCATGTCAGGAGCATCCACAAGAGCCTGTGAAGCACGCAGATGAAAACCAATTATATTGGTAATGAATTCTTTGCAAAATAAAGGGAAGCAGTTTCAAGGTGGAAGTGTAAGGGATCTAAAGA
The DNA here is from genome assembly GCA_025642025.1 of Rhododendron ferrugineum. Classification (NCBI taxonomy): domain Eukaryota; kingdom Viridiplantae; phylum Streptophyta; class Magnoliopsida; order Ericales; family Ericaceae; genus Rhododendron; species Rhododendron ferrugineum. Next base: position 3,334,586 of record JAOTQK010000012.1, read on the forward strand.
TATCCCAAGGTTGGGTTCAACCTCAAAATCACATGCATATATACACCCCACAAAAATCATGATGGGCATGCAGCTAGATAGCAAAATTTACCACTCTACACAAGCTAACAACTGTCCAACCCACATAACATCCGCTTTTAAAACAAAGCACGATGAATTGGATATCCTACTATATATTCAAGCCAAAACTGTACCGAAGTAATGTTAGACTCCATAGCTTCCACGCGTCTGATATGATTAGTTCCCAATTCCCTACCAAGTTAAACTATTGGATGCTCAGGGCTGAGCTTCAATTTGTTTTCCAACAATCCCAAACTGGACCAACCCAAGCCACTTCTTCCCAAAAACTGGACTTTAACAAACCAAACCAAATCAACCCAACCTTTTGGGCAACCTACCCCTTTGAGGAAAAGAATTCCACAGAGGTCAAGGCATCATAAAATCCCAAGAACACGAAGCACTCATGATCCAACTCCTAAACCAAAAGAAAATAGTCCCACGTGGTATAGCTTCGAAGTAACTCACCTAATAGGACCGGAATTCATCAAAGTAGTTACTTCAAGAAATCAAGTATTCCAATTGGGACCATAACTTCTTGTTTACACCAATTTCCATGAACAGAACTAAAACGTTATTAACTGGTAACATGCGCACTGAGATTTGCAAACTCTACCTATTGAATGTTTCAGTGCATTTTAGCATTGCAGATAACAAAGGATTTGATTACCATCGACATTCAATCAGAGGTTCTGGGCGAGCCCTCTGCGGAAAACAGTTACTTGTATAATCTTTCAACCACATCTGCATTCATCACAAGCAACATACATACCTACTGAGATTTTTACAAATCTACCTACCTAATTTTGCAGTGCTTTTCAGCACAGCAGACGCTATGTGAAACCCTCCTGCTGAACCAAAAAAATTTCTATAGCTGTTTAGCACAAATGACCAATTTAATGACTATCATTGGTCATTGCTTTAGCGCCCCAACAGATTGAAATCTACCTTTGATTGAATGTTGACGATAATAACATGTCATAGATTTCAACCATATATCCGCGTTCACCACAAACAACATATGCACTGAGATTTACCAAATCTACCTATCTAATTTTGCAGTGCTTTTAGCACAGCTGACACCACGTGAAACCCTCCTGCGAGACAACAAAAATTTCCATAGCTGTTTAGCAGAAATCAGCTATTTAATGATTTTAGCAATGCTTTAGCACCCCCAACAGATTAAAATCTACAACACGTTTGGTCAATGACGTGACAACCAATAGCACCAATGGAAACGACAATTCGATGTGACAACCAATTCGGCTGAAGACGTAAGAGCACCGTAAAAGCTTACCCGAAAATGAATGTTGCAAGATTACAAGAGATGTAAAAACCTTAATAGAAAAATCAAATCTTATACTCCTAGTCATCTTTACTTGGCTTCTTCATCAAAAAATCGTAAACACTAGTAGGAAATTAGGGGGAGAGAGAGAGAGAGAGTACTCTGTTTTGGTCAATGACGTCGACGATGACGACGAGCCTCCCATATTCCTTGCCGTAGTTAACCAGAGCCACCCTCCCGATCTCCACGTAACGCTTGAACGGCTGCACACAAAAAATCAAATCATCACAAAACAAATCCAATCAAATCAAAACAATAAGCTCAGATTCCAAGCTGAACAGTTCAAATACAAAATCAGCTAAACAGATCTTTCGTTTAGAGAGAGAGAGAGAGAGAGAGATCGAGTCACCATTTTGACTAGGGTTTTGTCCCACGGGATGAGAGAGGCGGAAATGAAGAAGGCTGGATCGAGCTAGGGTTTTGAGCTATTTATATAAGGATTTTTCGACCGTCAGATCTATGGTTATATCGGGCCGGGTATATACATAACAAGAAGTTGGTGTGGGCCATTTTTTTCTATCTCAGCCCGCCAGAAAAATTGGGCCTTTAATAATGGAAAATGACGGCCCCAGGACATGTTTTGATAATTAATACCTGCCAAGGACATTTTTAGTATTAACAAATATTTTCAGCATGTTCTTGGCGGGTATTAATTATCAAAACACGTCATTGACCGTCATTTTCCCATTTACTTATTTATGCATCATAAACTGAGCAAGTCAAGTAGAGACTTATTTGATAGGTTAACGATTTTACCAAGTGTTGAAACTTAATTTGTTTATGCAACGAACAGATTTGGAATGAAATTTAAACGAGCGAAAAATGGGCTCTAACACAAGTAGTTTGATTCGTTTATCAGTCTTTTCTTGACTTCCACTTGTATATTGGTAACTTTAGTAGCCTCCCATGAGTTGTATCAAAACAGGGTTATAATCCCAAATTCGATATTAGGATTATAACAAACTAAACTCTCTTTGTTTATGCAGTCTAAGAAAATTTTACTACCGGTTTTCATATATTGTTTGACACTAAAATGAGGTCATATAATCAGGGATTCTCGTAAGTGAAGTGGCAGCCTAGTGGTAGGTCTCATGCATTTGACATGGATTCAAATCTCATTAACTACTACAAACAACTTTTACCGAGAAAAAAGTTATAATAATCACGGACTATTCGGACGAGGAAAGAGATGAAAAATTCACACCCACTTGGATTCCTTGTGATATCCATGTAAATCTCAAGGAATATTTTGTTATTGACTTTTGCTAAGAAATCTCATGGGAATATTTTGGATTAGCAAATCAAATACGTGCTACCAAACATGAGTAACCTTTTTTCTTTGGAGCTTGATTTTGGAATATAAAGAATATGCATTCAAAGTTGCAAATCTAGCTAGCTCCCTCCTTTTTCTTCGTCAAATCTGAAAGATATATACCCATCTTTCTTTACCTCTTACTTTTATCCTAAAAGCATAAGAATCTCTCCCCTCTCCCTGTAGTACGGATATGGAACAATTGTACGTAGTTTAGTTTTCTTTTCGTAATGTCAGACGAGGGTGTTCGATACTTTGCTCGTTCCCTTTTAGATCTCAGGTTTGAAAACTTATTAGGTTTATCAAATATGTGGGGCGTAAAATCCCATCTTTAATCGGGAGCTTGCCGGTGGATGCATGATGAGATTGGTCTTTCAGTAATTAGTCGAGTTGAATGCGTTGCTACACATTGGGTTATCAAAAGAAAAATTTTGCTCTTCTATTGGGCCTAAATCTTGAGAAGCAACTACTTATTTAGGCCACATTGTGCAGCTTTTTTAGATAAAATTTAGAAAATTGATATCGAAATTGGAATTTTTATTGACATTTCAGATACTCGAGGATTGATTACCAATCACATATGGATTCTCATATATGCTTAGGTTTTGCGTCCCATTTGATCTCAAGACCGACCGAGCACGAATGTGACGGCCGGGTCACTATCTGTCCACGCACTAATCAGCCCACTAAGGCGTGGGGTGAGTGGGTGACGCAATATTGTGTGATGTTCAAGCAGACGTATCAGTGACAATCGAATATCGTGTCATGCGTTTCCTAGCCCTTTGACACGCACATATCGTGCCATGTCTTGTTTAGCCCAGTGACAAGCACCAGTTTCTCAGTTAAAAAAAAGACAAGCACCGGTTTCTCTCTTTGAAAGAAATTCTTGGTTCCAAAAAATATAGTCTAATATTACTCCTCGTAGTTAACAAGTAGGAGTATTGTTCAAGAAGATTAGTCCCATTTGACCTCAATCAATTTTTAATAAAAAGGTTCAATGATTCTGTTCTATTGTTTGGAAAGACATTTTACATCATTAAACCCAATGATTGCAGAATATTTGAGAAAATTCTCATAAGACTAGTGATAAGCATTGTTGAACTTAAATGTTAAGCTTAGGTTAGCCTAAAGATGATTCTCCCAAGCAAGATAATGTATTGTGTTTTTCCACAAAAAGGCATGTGTATATGGGTGATAAACGAACCAAATCGCTCGAGTTTGAACCCATGTTCCCTCGTTAAAATCTCTTCCAAGATTGGATTATTACATATACAATTCGATTATGAACACTTTTCTTAACCTAGTTAAGCTTTCAAACTAAACTCGAACAAGTTACTACGTACTCGGCTCATTTGGCCTATGCTGAATAAAAAATTCAAGCTACTCAAGATAGACTCGATTAAAGCTCGTTTGAAATCGACTTTGCGTCATTGACAAGCTTTTAAGCTTGAACGTACTTTTGAAACTGGATGCATTTTCAAACCAAGCTTAAACTCGTTATCAGCACTATTAATGATTCAAAGCCCAACTAATTTTTATTAAGATGATGAAACATTTACCCTTACCTTTTTCAAGCTGTGGAAGAAAACCCTAATGGCACTCCCCGTTCATACACTGAATTATGTCACTAATGTTATGCACGTACTCTTAAGGCATTTCAATGCGAAAGAAAAAAAAAATGTTATGCACTCTAAGGTGGTGTCACACTTGCACTTAATATTTATTTTTCAGACAGGACGTAGTCGGTAAAAAACGGATGACCTTACACCTCATTCATTTTGGATGCGCCTCCCTCACATCAGTTTTTCTAATCATAGGGTCATACACAACAAAAACACACTATATTTTTTCCTACACACACTCATGATATATATATATGTCATCTAAAAACTATGTTGAGTTTGGTTTGTCTCCATGTGCTCATGTTCAGTTTTCAATAAATTTTCGATATCTATTTCTCTCCACTCATTACTTTCAAAAACCTCATTCAAAATCCAAACCGAACATGGTTGTTTCAAATATTTAGTCACCCAAAGACAAAGGTTGAGTTTGGTTTAGCTCCACTTCCCCTTCGAGCTAAATATTTGAATGGCTGAAGTTAAAAGTGGAATATTCCCCAATTAATACAAGGCAGTGAAAGTTGGCCATTTAGCATGGATGGTGGGAAGAAGGGATGGGGAATCTATTGTGTTAACAATGTTTAACCATACGTGTGGTCAAGGCATTTCCTTTATTAGCCACTTTAAACCTTTTTCCCTTCATCTAATCCTATCTGCATATAATTAGAATACACAATATTCTTTGTGACACTATGTCGTAAGTTCTTGCCTTTAAAGCCAGGGGAGCCCTCCCTCTGTTCTCCCTGTGGAGAAGGCTCAAGGGGAGAGAGAGAGAGAGAGAGAGAGAGAGAGAGAGAGAGAGAGAGAGAGAGAGAGAGAGAGAGAGGATATGAGGAGTGAAGAAGAGGGTGTGCGAGAGAGGGTGATGGACATCAGTTTGAGGGAGCTCTCTAGGAAACTTGAGGAATTTGCCAAGGCTAGAGACTGGGAAAAGTACCACAGCCCTAGGAACTTACTTCTTGCTATGGTAATATTTCATTTTTTTCTTCGTTCTACTCTCTTATACATGGTTATTTTCTCCACATATTATTTAATTTGGTTGAATTTTACTATCCTTTATCAAAGTTTAATACTATTATTCATCCACTTGAGAGGTTTGTAAAGTTTTTCCACTCTTATGATTGGTTGAAACAGTAGTCCACTCCAGTACTGCTTTAAGTGAGAGGCACCTTGACACCTTCCTATTTGAACCAATCATAATCATTGATCCAACGTGTAAATAATTTTGGTTTCGGATATATGGGATATACAAGTATGAACTTGAGCTCAGTGGTTAGGCACAGTACGACTAATAAATGGGCCGGGCTAGGCATGACACGAAACACGTTTGACATGGAAGTAAACAAACTGGACCGGCCGGCATAGCATGGCACATATTCGACACCTCTAGCAAAAACTCTAGCTTTACCTAAACTTCACATGCTTCATGATTTCCAAATGCTCAAGTTAATCTCAAGACTCTTACATAGAAAACTTCCTTTCCAGCACACGAATATATTCTCGTACAACTATAGGTTGAACTTTGGCATCTTCCACATCCAATGGGTACATTTTGTTGTTCTTGCCCTAATTGCCCATCAAGTACCAGCCATACATATATCTTGGTTTCTACCGGCACGGTATGCACCCGCGACAATGTCAAGTTATCTTGATAACTAGTTACTACTAACAGTTTCGGATTCATCGGAAATAGGCGATTTCGGTAGAGTACATTGATTATATATTCTAGTCTTTTTTCTGCAGGCTATAGCTAGATACTCGTAATCTCGAGTGAGAATGAGAATGAGAATGAGTATCTGATTGTAAGAATCGAATAACCGGTAAGCCTAATTGCAGGTTGGAGAAGTGGGGGAGCTATCAGAGATATTTCAATGGAAGGGAGAGGTGGATAAAGGCTTGCCCAATTGGGAGGAATCAGAGAAGGAGCATTTGGGGGAAGAGTTGTCTGACGTCTTGTTATATCTCATTAGATTGGCTGATATGTGTGGCATTGATCTTGGTGATGCTGCTTCCAAGAAAATTGTCAAGAATGGAATCAAATACCCACCCGAAAAGCTCTTCTAATTGACAAAAATTATGCACCAGCAAATCTTGTTTGTTTGGAGAGGGAAAAAATCAAACTCATGTTCTTGGAAAACCCAGAACTTGAAATAAACATGGTTTCCCCAGTTTTGCACAACCAAGGCTTCTTTTATTCGGTGTGATTCAATTCTGTCTGCTATTTTTCCACCTGTATGTGTGGTTGCGCACGTGTGATTTCATAACCTGGTTGATTATGGGCAGCGTGTGGATCATGAATTTATGGGGTGATTATGGGCAAAAAAAGGAAAGATAAACATGGGAAGGTTAAATTTCTTTGAAATTTCCTGCAATTTGGTTTTCCTTCGATAAATTTCTCTATAAACCCATGATCAATGTAAGGACCCGTAATTTCGGAAATTATTTACAGGTTTATTAATGTTAGAAATTGGGGGAAAAAAAATTGGAAATTTGTGGAGTTAATTCGAATTGGGGTTAATATGATAGAATTGCAATTGGAGGGAGTGCTTGTGTAAATTAGTGGGTGTGTGAGTATATATAGAGAGGTGTGAGTGTAGGGGATTAAAAATCCCAAGTCTTCTCTCTCTCTCCCTCTCGGCTCTCTCTCTCTCTCTCACTCATTCCACCACCAAAACTCAAAACCCAAAGAACCCAACCTTCTATCCATCTTCCTCATGTGCTATTGAGTTCGTAGCTCGTCCGGTTTGGCTCGGAGAGGAGTATTTTGGGCGTATTTCAAGTTTGAGTTTGAGGGTTCGTGTGACCCGATCTCTTCGCGTGTTTGCTCTCCGACTTCGAGGTAGGGATTTCTTGCACTTGATATATGTTTATGCGTTGGTTTTGTGCCTTGATCGTGCTTTAGATTGTTGATTGATGTTGTAGTTGGAACTTCGAAAATTCTGCTGAAAATCTGCTCGAAAGCCCGTTGTATCGATACGGCCCTTAATCCGTATCGATACGGAACTCTCTGGACTGCTTCGTAAGCTTCCCGTATCGATACGGATTTTGGGCCGTATCGATACGGAG
>JAOTQK010000012.1:3342084-3363801 GCA_025642025.1 Rhododendron ferrugineum
TTTTGGGCTCGTTAAGTAAACGAGCCGAGCTCGAGCTCGCCGAAACTCGGCTCGGCTCGGCTCGTTTACACCCCTAACTGTATATGACCACTACCACCATCCTCGGGATGAACTGCTTATTCCACATGGTTGTGGTGGATAACTAATAGCACCACCCTCTGGAAGAATAATACCAGCTGGATTATCTCCGTCCCTCCATCTGACATTCACAAATAACCCTCCATATCTTCTTTCATCCATTATCCCACTCCTAACCACACTTAGTACAACAATCTCATTGTTTACATCAGCCCATGCAACGTCCGGTGGTATGCAAACTCTTGACTGTGTCTATGGTATAAATTTTACTTTTATCTCATCTTGTCAAACAAGCGTGACCTAACAATTTCTCAGTCCTCACCACACGGAGAAATAGAGCAATAGCCAGGGGAGGTTTGTCAATCAGCTAAGTTCTCATTAAGGGACTTGTCAAATTGTTAGTATGAATCTTTCTATTCCTAATGTCTAGAAAACAAAGGAAAGAAAATGCAAGATTATGTTGGAGTTGCTTTGAAACTATTCCCATACAACTACGTCCATGTCCATCAAATCCATCGAAAAATGATTGTACTGGAAACAGATGGCCGGAAAATAGATAGAAATGCAGATTTTGGTGAAATATTTAGCTGATAGTTTTGCCAAACCTGAAATACTGAAGCATGCTTGAAGCTCTTCCAAGCTACCATCCTTGTCCCTCTTCTTGACAGCAAAATCAGCCATGCGATTGAAAAACCCAATCTGTAAAAGGAGAATCCACCGATTATTACATCATTAACTAAGTTTTCTCAACATCTTCCCTAATCATAGTATTGTATTTGGATCAAGGGTATTAGTGGAGCCATGGAGGGCAAGGGAACGAGAAAAGAAAATGCTAAAACACAAAATTCCTCCACCAACCAATGATTAAAACCCAGCCTAACGGTAGTGGAGTCTTGTACGTATAAATGGTGGTGGTAGGGAGCCCGGAAACTGGCCAAAAAATCAGAGCAGACTCTACTACATATCGGCAAATTAGCACATTGCCTAAGGCCCACTAGAAAAGTACAAACGTTTCCAAAGACTCACGGATAATGGAATCTTTCTCGACATTGTAGGTAGCCAGATCTTGATCATTCACCAGTAGTTTGTTATCGAAAATGAGACGAATGTTGCTAACTGGCCCGCCTTTCTTATCAGAAAGCTTTTTCTTCACATCCAAGACCCTGTCCTCTTTGCACACCTTAAGAACATGAGTTTTGCCAGTCATGTGTTTCACAAAAATCTTAAAGGTCCAAGGCAACATCTCTAAAAGGGAGCTCTCCTTGATTTTACAGCAAGCTAAAGTCTTGGAATCCTCAAGTAGCTTGCCTGCGAAAGTTAGATCCTCCGTGCCAGCCTCAAAACCCACCATACTCTGAACTATTGCCTTGAGGTCCTGAACAGTTTGCAAGACCTTAACTTTAAGTTTCAGGATCTCTCCGCTTTGCATTTTCACAGAAACTGACACCACATCTCTTGGATTGAGAACCAAATAAAGCATTGACTCTGACTGGATATCGAGAGAGGTCAAAGTTCTGTTATCTTCCTGCAGCTCTCCTTTGTAGAAAAGAGTGAATTGATCCGATATGATGCCCTCTTTTGTCTGAATCAAGAGTTTAATGTTCTCGACAGTTTCATTTGTCTTCGCTTCAAGTTCAATTGTTTTCTCATTCGATGGTATGTAGACAAGAAGCTTTATCCTTTCTACAGCTTGGAGGTAAAGGTGGAGAGTGGAGTTCGACCGAATACCATAGTCAACCAGCTTGTGGTCATCCTTGAGCTGCTTACCAGTGAAAAAGAGCTCCTGAAGATTTCCTGGAGTGCCTTCCTTCTCATGAAACCATGCCTTCAGTTTTTTAGTGGTCTCTGACCTCTTCACTTTCAAGGCAACTGTTTTGATGACCTTCAAGTACACGTTCATCTGTAACTAAACATGAGAAGGATTTAGAAGTGTTCAAAAGAAGCATCGCTAAGAGGGTAATTGTCAAAACTTTTATATTGGTAATTGGTAAAAGCCAATTCTTTATCTGGTTCCAAAAAAAAAATTCAATTCTTTAAAGCAGAATCCTACAGCATCAAATTGATTGGTAAATTCTAGCTTTTGAAGCTGTTTTTGGCCCAATAGCAAAAAGTGTGGCAAATCCATTGGCACAAGCCGCAAAACTTCCTATGTGCGAAGAATCAAAAGCTGAGCTCCAAAAGCATTCGCAAACATGCCCTCAAAGAGATAAGATCAACTGGAAACCCTGCTTCTGATTTATGAAAAATACTACAAAGAAACTTCCAATGTTTCCTAAGAAGGTAAGTATCCAGTAGCCACTGCATTCATTAGCACCACATATAATGAGCCACTGAGACAGCTATTTTAGATGGATCCAGCAGTGAGAAACGCAGAGTTATCAGGCAGGGGGCTAATAAAATATCATCAAGAGTTTGAATGGTTTAAGGTAAGATTAGTGACATTAGTCATAGTTTAGAGGGGAAATGGTAATGTTTCCAAGAATTGGTGCCGAATTGATAATTTTGCCAAAAAGATTGTTCACTACACTGTACGCAAAAATGAGAACAAAGAATGCATGACAATCAAAGAATTCAAAAAAGTTGAATTTTTTCTAGTTCTCATTTTGAGTAGTGGACAATCGTTTTGGAGTACACTGTACTTCACAATTCTCCGGGGCCGCGTCCCCCTCTGCAGTTTGCCCATACCGACCATGCAACACCAGAATTTGTAATAAAAAAAATTCAGTCCATCTTTGATAATAAGAATATGGTAGCGAACCATATAGCTAACTTACGGACCTTTAATTACAAGTTTAACATGCCAACTGCTCAATTTCCTAAACTTGCTCATTAATAGGACAAGATATTAGAATTTGTGATAGACAATTAGACTTGAATCAGGCAAAGTTCCCCATTTAAAATATGCAAGGAACAATTTTGCAAGAATACAATGAGCAAAAGCTGCAAAACATATAAACCCATGCCTCGTTCACGAGATACACCACAATATATAGCTACTAGCGTTGTTCCCGTTCTATGCATGAGGAGATATACATCTACTGGAATGACTTAACATTTGAAGTGTGAGTAAAAATTAACTCAAATTAATTAAAAATTATGAAAAATATAAACAAAGCAAAGTTAGCAAACAAACAAAATTTAAAAAGGGTGACTTTAATTAATGTTTTCTATACATAATAAAGCCCAACTCCCCTACTCTCCTGGAATCTTTGTTCTCTCTAGCTCATTAAAAGCTCATTCAAGAACGGTTTGTTGAGGTAACAAACCACACTTAAAAACAATTTTCTAAAACTTTTTAACGAATCAAACCAAGCTCGAAGAAGCTATTACTCGACTTATGATGTAAAAAAAAAAATTCAAGCTACTTGAGATCGGCTCATGTTCAGCTCGATTAAAACTCATTTGAGGTCGGCCCGTCTTATAAGCAAGCTAAAGCTTGAACATAGTTTTGAAACTCGTTTAAGTTTGATCAACCACCTGCTGTTTGGCTCATTTATCTCCCCTATAGATAGATTCAACAAATAAATAACAGAAAATTCGGTGGTTGCCAAATACTATTCACTCTAAATATTCCGTCTGGGCGGGATTGAGTTTGGCTTAGGCGGTCGTGGCGCGAGACAGAACGTATTTAAAGCCCTAAAACAGATTTTTATAGTTACAACATCATATTCTTTGAGAGAAAAAGTTGTTGTACTTGTAGAGAGACTAGGAGTCTAGTAGAGTTTCCTCCATTAATTCTAATGAATTGGTGTGGCTCTCCAGGAGTAATGTGATATGTGTGGCATTGATCTTGGTGACGCTGCTTCTAAGAAAATTGTCAAGAATGGAATCAAATACCCACCCAAAAACCTCTTCTAATTAATTGGTACATGTTGGATCAGCAAATCTTGTTTGTTTACACACTTACAAAACTCATTTTCTTGGAAAAATACCCCTCAGAAAAATGAAACAAGCATTGTTTCCCCAGTTTTGTGCAACCAAAGGCTTCTTTTGATTTGGTGTAATTCATTTCTGTCTGCTATTTTTCCACCTGTATGTGTGGATGCGCGCATATGATTTCATAATTCGCGGGTTTTTTTTTATGTATCTAAGGCTGTGCGTGGATCATGAATTTATAGGGTGATTCTGGGCAAAAAGGGAAAGACAAACATGAGAAGGTTAAATTTCTGTAATTTTCTTTTCCTTTGATAAATTTCACTATAAACCCATGATACAAAGCCAAACATATATGAGAATGAAAATCTGCCCAATGAAAGGGGTCATCTGAATCACTTCATACCCTCCTGAATAAAGCTGCGCGCATACTGTTCCTTGAGAAAATTCTGTATTGCCCTCCAAACAAGCTGCATACTCGGTCATTCAACGTTTAAATGACCGAGTACAAAAATCGCATCACTAGGAATCTAGCAGACAATAATCTAATACGTACCCATCAACATAAGAATCTTACCCAACAAAAACAATTTTTAGGAAAATCTGCTTGAGTCTTGCACTTTCCTTCCAGATTGAACTGGAATCCAAGATTTGCATGCGAGGGTCGAGGAATCAGTTTACAACTTTGTGTAAGACTGATTCCGGATAGTAAGCAAAAATCACTTTCTTTTTTACCGGGTGACCAAAAGTCGAGTCAGAGAAACATGAAATCACATTTCCATTCTGCATTAAAAGATGGTTATTGCCATCCAAGCAGAGCCTGGAGAAAAAAGACAGAGAGACAGAGAGAGTTCCTCAAGTGAATCGCACCGAAATTGAAAATCAGAGACGGATCATTCCAAGGATAATTTGCATTTGATCGGCATTTTTCTTTCTTTCTTCTTTTTTCCCTGGAAGAAAGATTAAAAACAAGTAGGACTGCACATAATGTAGTATAAATACAAAGTGCCATCTTAAGTACCAAGGTCCATTAGTTCTACATGTAATTAGTGCACCATACAACTAAGCAGGGTTACTTCTAGTATGCCCACTGAACAAAATAGGTCATGCTCCATCTCCATCCCCCGACCGTCGAACCAAAAAAAAAAACTCTCAATCCCTGCAAAAACTACTGCAATGGTCAATTGATCGTATACCCAAATCTTCTTCTTTTACAAAAGTTGAAGACTTAGAAAAAGCCCCTCCGTATATGAATTATTTTTGCAAAGTTGTAAAGAGAATAACAATCACAACCTCCTTAGCACCCATGTAAGCATCTGAACTCAGGAAAACTCAAGACCTCAACAACCAAGTTATTACAATAGCAATTGGAATGAACACAAGTATTGACCTGTGTTTAGTGTAGGATGTATCGTTAGAGCAATAAACACCAGATTTGACATACCTCTCCAATATAAGTTCAACAATGCTGTTGGCCCCGAGTCCCTGACTGTTTCCCATGGTCCCTCTCCCTTTACGCCCAAATCCGTCTCAATTCCATATTTTGTTAAAGCATGGGGGTTGGAAGTCCAACGAAACTACTTATCCAACAAAATCGTGGATAAGTCATAAGTTGATAACCACCATCCTCGGGATGAACTGCTTATTCCACATGGTTGTGATGGATAACTAATAGCACCACCCTCCGGAGGAATAATACCAGATAGATTATCCCTGCCTCTCCATCTGACATTCGTAAATAACCCTCCATATCTTTTTTTTATCCATTATCCACTCCTAACAACACTTGGTAGTTGGTACAACAATCTCATTGTTACATAAGCCCATGCAATGTCCAATGGTATGCAAACCCTTTGCCGGTGTCTAAGGTATACTTTTTACTTTTATCTCATCCTGTCAAACAAGCGTGACCTAAAAATTTCTCGGTCCTCGCCACAAGGAGAAATAGAGCATTATCCTGGGGAGGTTTGTCAATCAGCTGAGTTCTCATTAAGGTACTCGTCAACTTGTATGAATATTTTCTATTCCTAATGTCCAGAAAACAATGTAAGAAAATGCAAGATTATGTTGGAGTTGCTTTGAATCTATTTCCATATAACTACGTCCTACAAATCCATTGAAAAACGATTGTACTTAAACCGATTGTCAGAAAGAAATGAAGATTTTGGTGAAATATTCAGCTGATATTTTTGCCAAACCTGAAATACTGAAGCATGCTTGAAGCTCTTCCAAGCTACCATCGATGTCCCCTTCTTGACAGCAAAATCAGCCATGCAAGTGTAAAATCCAATCTGCAAAAGGAGAATTCACCGACTATTACATCACTCACTAAGTTTTCCCAATATCTTCTCTTATCATAGCATTCAAGTACCAAGGCTGTATTTGGATCAAGGATATAAGTGGAGCCATGGAAAGCAAGGGAACGAGAAAAAAAAAGTTTAAAACATAAAATTCCTCCACCAACCCATGATTCAAACAGCCTAATGGTAGTGGAGTTTGGTATAAATGGTGGTGGTAGTGAGCTCGGATACTGGCCCAAAAATCAGAGGCGACTCAACTACAGTCTACATATAGGCAAATTAGCACCTTGTCTAAGGCCCACCAGAAAAGTACAAACATTTCCAATTACTCACATAGAATGGAATCTTTCTCAACATTGTAGCTAGCCAGATCTCGATCATCCTCCAGTGTTCTTCTAGCAAAAATGAGACGAATGTCTCTAACTGGAAAGCCTTCCTTATCAGAAATCTTATTCTTCACATCCAAGACCCTCTCCTCTTTGCACACCTTAAGAACGTGAGTTTTGCCACACAAGTGCTTCACAAAAACCTTAAAGGTCAAAGGCAACATCTGTAAAAGGGAGTTCTCCTTGATGTTACAAGCAGCTAAAGTCTTGGAATCCTCAAGTAGCTTGCCTGCGTAAGTTAGATCATCCGCGCCAGCCACAAAGCCCACCATACTCTGAACTATTGCCTTGATATCTTGAACAGTTTGCAAGACCTTAACTTTAAGTTTCAGGATCTCTCCGCTTTGCATTTTCACCGAAACTGACACCACATCTCTTGGGTTGAGAACCAAATAAAGCATTGATTCTGACTGGATACCGAGTGAGGCCAAAGTTCTGTTATCATCCAGCAGCTCTCCACCGTAGACAAGAGTGAATTGTTCTGATAGGATGCCCTCTTTTGTCTGAATCAAGAGTTTAATGTTCTTGACAGTTTCATGAGTCTTTGCTTCAAGTTCAAGTGTTTTCTCATTTGATGGTATGTAGACAAGAAGCTTTATCACGTCTATATCTTGGAGGTAAAGGTGGAGAGTGGAGTTCGTCCGAATACCATGGTCAACGAGCTTGTGGTCATCCTTGAGCTGCTTACCAGAGAAAAAGAGCTCCTGAAGATTTTCAGGAGTGCCTTCCTTCTCATGAAACAAGGCCTTCAGTTTTCTAGTTGTCTCTGATATCTTCACATTTAAGGCAACTGTTTTGATGACCTTCAAGTATACCTTCATCTGTAACGACTAACGAGACATGAGAAGGATTGAAAATTGTTCAAAAGAAGCATTGCTAGGATGGTGTTTGTCAAAACTTTTATATTTGTAAAAGCTAATTCTTTTAGTATCAAAATGTTTTTGCCCAAAATAAGTTGTTTTGGTAAACACACCGACACAACTTCCGTTACGCTAAAATCAGAAGTTGTATTCCAAAAGCTTTCACAAACCTGCCCTCATAAAGATTTCAAGATTAATGAAATCTTTTTTGTCTTTCAACAAAAAACAAACCTACCCTCCTACAGATAAGATCAACAAGAAAACCCTCTTCTCATATATGAAAACTACGAAGAAGCTATCTTTGTTTCCCAAGAAAGGAATTATCCAGTTCCCACGACAATCATTAGCACCTAAAATTGATAAACCACCAAGACACCATCCAAAGAGCTATTTTAGATGACTCAAGCAGGTGGCGGATGCATGATTTCCATGAAAGGGGGCTCTATAGAAAATTTATCAAGAGTTTGGGATGGTTAAGGTAAAATTAGTCATCATTAAGAGTGGTAATGGTACTATTTAAGAACAAATGGGAACCAAAGTTCTATTTTCACATATATAGCAAAATTCATATGTGGTACACTTTATCGGAACATGAGAGGCCCGGCCCCTGAACTCAGGTCTAGATATTAAGTTCGTGTAAATATCCAAGGGTCTGTTCGGTCAACCTCTCGGAAAGAAAAAGATTACAAACTCCAACTAATATGTCAATTACTTCGGTGTTGTTTGACACCTCCTCTCTTATGCCAAGTGGATAGTTAGCATTTGAACCAACTCCAACTAATATGTCAATTACTTCGGTGTTGTTTGACACCTCTTCTATCATGTCAAATTTGACATTTGAAAAAGTAAGATGTCAAATCTTTTCTTTGATATCTTTACCCTCCAAAACTTAACAAAATAAAAGATAAGAACATCTTCAAGTAAAATATGCAACATTATATTGGTTGGAGTGGGCATTTTTAGAGATCTTAAATTGTGAGATGTCAACTTGCCACACAACACTTCCAAAGAATTTGACATCCCCAAATTTGAAGCCACGGTGGAGATTAGGCTCACGATGCATTATACAACACCAAACTTATGCAACATTCTCCATTAACCCACAAACCCAATACTCGTCCATCAAATAAACTACAATCTGCAGCTTTTCAACAAATAAATAGCCAAAAATTCGGTTTAATTGCCAATGCACTGAAGTACTACTTAGGCTCTGACCTTAATTTTTCCCCCTCCGGAAAAAATTAATGAGGTTTCAACCTACTCAAATGCATGGGAGCAGGGGCGGAGGTAGATGGGGGTGGCCAGGTGCCACCCCCGGTCTGAAAACCTTTCTTTTGTTTGTTTGTTTGTTTGTTTTTATTTATTTATTTATACTAACGTAAGTAGATTTGGTACTTATCGCTACTCGAAGAACATGATTTTCTACAGAATCAATGAAAAAAAAGAGCAATTTGAAATAACAAACGGTTTGGATCATATAAATAACATCCCTATGACTTACATTTACAGACCACAAGAAGATAGTGGAACCAAAAACTTTTTTTCTTTTCAACAAAAAATAAAACTCAAGACAAGGCTGCTTTTACGGTAACACTTTTCTTTTGTACTTTTACGAACAACATGCAACAATTATTAGTCATCTTTCATCGAAAAGTGCCACCCCTTACCAGATTCTGGCTATGCCACTGGGAGTGTATGGTGGCTACCACTCCACTTGCGGGAATATAATGCACGAAAATAATGAGAACTAATGATAAATACAGGAAGAGAAAAAAGAAAAAAAACAAAAGGTGAGGACAACCTCGTCTTCAGTTGAGTCCATGGCGATGTTTGGAAGCCCTAGCCCTTTGATCAGATGATAGAAATGAGCAAGAAATAGCAGCAGTCTCAGTCGGATGGGGTGTTGTGTTGTTTGGGTTCCCACTAGTTATCGAAGCGGTCAGCATTCCACTTCCAGTAACGAAGCAACTTCCAAGGTACCCAAATGAAACGTTGGTTCAATTTTCAAGAAATTCATGCAGGAGATTTGTTCTGAAAGTATAAATGAAGTGAAGTAAGAAAAATAAATAAAAATACAAAATGTTTTTCTTGATGTGACGATTTGATGTAAGAAATCGAAGAAGAAGTTGAAAAATTGTAGTTTTTTACTGATACGTAAAAAGAATATTCCTGCGGAAAATCTAGTATTTTTTGTCCGTAAAATTATGAGCAAAAGTAATTTTAGTGTAAAAGTTAGAGACGTGGGTCTCAAAAAATTTCTGTTACGTAAATACTAGTATAGTATTTATGCATTCTCATACCCTTTTTTCTCCCTACTAACCAAACCAAACCAAACCAAATCGAGCCTTAAGTCCCAATCAATTGGAGTCGGCTGCATAAATCATTTTTCTCCATTGAGCTCTTTCAAGAACCACTTGTTCACTCAAACCCATTAGACCCATATATTTTGAATGGGGGATGGTGTTGTGCAATGGTGTGTGCAACACCTTGCTACGCACCTCCGAGCCGTTGGATTGTGTATCCGACGGCTCGGATCTCATCTTGGCAATGAACGGCTCTCGATCGTTGGTTGCCGAGATGAGATCCGAGCCGTTGGATGCACGATCCGACGGCTCGGAGGTTCGCAGCATGGTGCTGTGCACCTCACTGCACAACACCAACCCGAAGCCCTCTCATATATTTGCGCACAACAGCATCCAATGTCAGGGGAGCAAGCTGAACGAGGTATTTTTGAGCAGCAGGGGAGCAAGCTGCAAGGCTTATTCCCTTATTCATGTGCTACCAATTTTATCTATAGATATGTCTACACGTACAATATAAATTTGGTTTCTGTCTAAGAGATTTCTAAGCTTCTAATAAGTCTTCAAATCCTTACCTTTTCATTTCAGTCTATTGGATACTGATACCGTGTCAAGTGGGTTTCTTGGAATTAGGCCGCAAAAAAGTAATTTCTTGTGAATCGTCTAGTCCCGGCGTGTATGGCATGCTGCCTTTGACAGAACTGGGGAGGGGTTAGTCGACGTGAGCGTAAGTTGACCCAAATATCCCTAACTGTTGAAAAAACCCGGATGAATGAGCTCTATGTTTTACAAAATAGCAATGCACTGTTAACACACGACATGGTAACCCGGTAAAAAGCACATGAGGTGGTAACAAAGATGGCGCTTGAAAAATGTGGTCACTAGAGCATTAGCGTTCGATATGATAGCCAGACCATTGATTGCATATCAACCAACACATTCAAATGTATGATGACACACCCATCAGTTAGTCAGTTTCTACTTTCTACAAAAAGGACAACCGGCCACTCCTGAAATCAAGCAGCAAAAATCAGGGGGAGTCCCTTTTGTGTATTACCTAATCTGCTGCAGCTCTAACCAAAACAATTTGGATACACAAGACACCAATACTTCGACATCAATTTTTTTTTTCCCCCCCTCTTTCTTCTTTGCAGTTTTTTGCACTTGTTAATAACAGAGTCCATTTTCTTTCCCAAGCTAGTTGATTGTTGTTTAGGAAGCTCTGATTTCGAGACAGGAGAGACTATCTTAATGGGGGGAAGCAGCAGAGAAAAAACCAAATTCATGGGTCATTCCAATTCCGAGTCATGCTCCCATAGCCAACTTTAACAGTTGGATACATCAAATCAAAATTGATTCATTTCCAACGCAGACCGCTTTCCATGGATAGTCTGTCTTGAAATCACTTCCGTATTCCACATAGAGTAAACCAAGTTTACCGTAAGGAATACTAATTCATACCGAGTAAAGCAACAACAAAATGCAAGATTTTCGCTGATAGACATCCCACAAAACACAAAAGACAGTTGTTTTACGTAGATGGAAATGCACACACCACTCATGCAAGAAAGTTTAGAATCTGCAACTTAGGTAAAAAACAATCCCCTTGCTGTCACATTCAGCATATTTTCCAGTGGACTGAATGGAATATGATGATTTGGAGCATGGACCCCTTTCACAAGACGTAAAGCAAGCAAGGTGGCCTGGTAGCTGTTTGCAAATGGGAAGTTTGCTTGCGAGAACTGTGGCTTCCTTCTCTCTAGCGACAGGAGCTCCGGTGGGATCAAGAGCACAGGAATCCCATTCTCATTCTTTTTGTTTTTCTCATGAGCTAGCTGTTTAACGGTGACCCTGTGAATGTGGTTCGGAATGTAGAGAAAAAACATTAGAAGCTCAACATGCTCTTCTTCTTGCATAGACTTCAAATTGAAAAACTTCCTGATATATTTTCAACAGTATAACTGAGCCTTCAGATTTGTATTGTTTTGAGATGTATACCACTTGGTGTGACTCAAGTCTGCTCTAAGCAGACTCAATCACTCAATGAGCTTTGGAAACCAGAAATTTCTATATTTTCGAAGTAGCTAACTTGCCCTCTAGTCTCTACGGAGGTTTGTCAATAGGAGAAGTATTCATTACGAGACTTGTTCGGATTGTTAGTAATATTCCAAACTATTATAACAGACCAAGAATAATAAATAAATAAAACACGAGATCGTGTTGGATAACTTCTTATCTATCACCATAAAATTACGTAGCTACCTAAAATATGTCCATAACGGATTGCAGTTAGAAACAGATGGTCACATAATGGAGATAACAAGGAAGAACATCCAAGTGCAAAACAATTAGAAACCTTCAGCTGTAACTTTATCAAACCTGAAATAATGAAGCATGCTTGTCCAAATCAACTCTCCCTGCGCAGTTCTCGATAACAAAATCAGGAGGATGACCCTGCATAGGCAATCAACCAAAGAGAGATCACGTATCGCTACTCCATTGACCCAGTTTGTTTCATTAGTTTCTTCATATCATGGTATTAAATCACAAAGGCTGTGTTTGGATCGTGGATTTGAGGAGGGATTTGTAGAGGGAAAAGGAAAAGCTAATAAGATACTTAAGTAACAAAAGATAAGTTTTCCCTACCACGTTCCCTTCCCTTGACAAATCCTTCTTAACTTTCATGAGCTGAACGGAGCCTAAGGATAGTGAAGTTTTGGTATGAATGGTAAGGTAGTGGAGCCAAAAAAAACTACAAATGAAACAGAGCAGTCACAACATATAGGCAAGTCAGCAACTAGCCTAGGGACAACCAAAAAGCACAAAGTTTCCAAAGGCCCCAATAGTGCAAAGACTCGGTGCCCTAGAGGTTAAAGTGATATTTGGAAAAACTTTGGTGTGCTACCTTGAAAAACTACATGGAGATGGGAATGTTTCACAATATTGTACGCAGCCAAATCTTCGTCATCCTTGAGTATTTTTCCAGCATATGCAATATAATAGCAGTGAAGCACACCAAACCGGTGTAAAATATTAGACTTCACATCCCTGACCCTGTCCTCTTTGCACTCTCTAAGAAAGTGTGTTTTTCCATCCAAGTCCATCAAAAATTTCTGATAGGTAAAAGGCAACATCTCTAAGAGGGAGTTTTCCTTAATGTCATAATAAGCTAAAGTCTTTGAGTTCTCAAGTAGCTTTCCTGCTTAAGTTAAATCTGTTCATCTATGTCCACAAAACAAACGAAACTACAAATTACTGCCTTGACATCACGAATTGTGTGCAAGACCTTGACTTCAGAGTTTCAGGATCTCTCCGTTCTGCATTTTCACAGAAACTGACATCACATCTCTTGGGTTGAAAACCAAATAAAGGGTCGATTCTGACTGGATATTGAGAGAGGCCAAAGTTCTGTTTTCTTCCAGCAGCTTTCCACTGTAGAAAAGAGTGAATTGATCTGATAGGATGCCCTCTTTTGTCTGAATCAAGAGTTTAATGTTCTCAACAGTTTCACAAGAGTTCACTTCAACTTCAAATTGTTTCACATTTGATGGTATGTAGACAAGAAGCTTTATCCTGTCTATAGTTTGGAGAAAAAGATGGAGAGTAGAGTTCGTCTGAATACCATAGTCAACCAGCTTGTAGTCATCCTTGAGCCGCTCCCGGCGAAAAACAGCTCCCGAAGATTTTCCGGAGTGCCTTCCTTCTTATGAAACAATGCTTTCAGTTTTTTAGTTGTCTGTGATACCTTTTAAGGCAACTGTTTTGATGACCTTCACATATATGTTCATCTGTAACGAAACACAAGAAGGACTGGCAAGTGCTCAGAATAAGTGAAATTATACTATAGTCCGGGGTACTGCCACGTGATACTCCAGACCACTTGTAAACTTGTCTAGAGTACCGCGTATCGGTTCTCCCGGACTATTGAATAATTACTCTCGGAATAAGCACCACCTAGGGCGATATTGATTGCCAAAACTTTTATATTGGTAAAAGCTTAATCTTTTTGCATCAAAATGTTTTGGCCCAAAAGAAGAAGTTGTGGTGAACACATTGACACAACTTCCTCAAGCGAGAATCGGAAGTTGTATTCCAAGTGGGAATGGGAAAAGCAATAAGTGTTTGTGATCACATGTTCGAATTTCACGGAGGCCAAACATTCCGTACCGTGAGGCCACCGTTTGCCCGGTCCCTAACTTCAAGAATCCGGATTTAGTCGAGGTGGTCCAGAGATCCAGTTATCAAGAAAAACCAAACTAATGAACTTTTCTGTTCTTCAGCACGCTTTCTCATCAACCAAATGCAAGAAAAATAATGAGAAATGTCAATAAAAACAGACACACACACACACAAAAACATGAAAAGTAAGGATATGACCTCGTGTTCATTTGAATCCATGGCGATGTTTGAAAAGCAATTCAATCGGCCAACTGTAATTTCTAGTGGCCAAGAGCCTTGCAGTTTCTCCCTACATCGACTTCACAGTAGCTCAAGGTTCCTCTCTCTCTCTCTCTCTCTCTCTCTCTCTCATTTAATTTGGTTTTCCACTCTTATGATTGGTTGAATCCTATTTGAACCAAATCCAACGTGTAAATAAATTTGGTTTCGGATATATGCGATAAATGAGTATGAACTTGAACTCAGTGGTTAGCCACAGCACGAAGCATGTTTGGCACGGAACTAAACAGGCTGGACTGACACGGCACGGCCCGTATTCGACACCTCTAGCGAAAACTCTAGCTTTACCTAAACTTCACATGCTTCATGATTTCACTCTAATCTTAATCAATATACAAAATAAATCTTCGGGTAGATGGGTGGAGTATTATACCCAAATGCTCAAGTTTTAATCTCAAGAGACTCTTCCATAGAAAACTTCCTTTCCAGCAAACGAATATATTCTCGTACAACTATAGATTGAACTTTGGCATCTTCCACATCCAATGGGTACATTTTGTTGTTCTTGTCATAATTGCCCATCAAGTACCAGCCATATATATATCTATCTATCTATCTATCTATCTTGATTTTCTACCGGCACGGTATGCACCTGAAACAATGCGAAGTTATTTTGACATAACTAGTTAACTACTAATGGTTCCGGTTTCATCGGATTAGTTGCAACAAAATAGACGATTTAGCTAGAGTACATCGATTATATATTCTAGTCTTTTTTCTGCAAGCTATATCTAGATACTCATAATCCCGAGTGAGAATGAGTATCTGATTGTAAGAATCGAATAACCAGTAAGCCTGATTGCAGGTTGGAGAAGTGGGGGAGCTATCGGAGATATTTCAATGGAAGGGAGAGGTGGATAAAGGCTTGCCAAATTGGGAGGAATCAGAGGAGCATTTGGGGGAAGAGCTATCTGATGTCTTGTTATATCTCATTAGATTGGCTGATATGTGTGGCTTTGATCTTGGAAAATTGTCAAGAATGGAATCAGCGAATCTTGTTTGCTTTTACAGAGACTAACAAAACTCATTTTCTTGGAAAAATACCAAACCACCACCACCCCCGGCCGGTACAGAACGGTAAGCGGCTGCACGTGAGGGGATGTTAAGATATAAAGTCCCACATTGCTTGGGAGTGAAATGGGTGATCACTTAATAATTTGGGACCTCTCCACTCATTGCCAATTGGTTTTGAGATGGACATAAAATTTCTACATGATATCAGAGCGGAGCCCGTTCCACCCCACATTTTATAAACAATTTACAATCCACACCCCACGATGACAGACCAGCAAAAAGGCTGCACGATGATAGGACCCAAAAAGTGGTCACACGTTACAGACCTCAAACGCGGCTGCACGTGAGGGGGATGTTAAGGAAATAAATCTCACATTGCTTGAGAGTGGAATGAGTGATCACTTAATAACATCTGGGACCTCTCCACTCATTGTCAATTAGTTTTGAGATGGATATAAAGTTTCTACATTAACAACCTTGATGCTATCACCCCCACCAATCTGCCTAGTGAAAAGAGTCATCTGAATCACTTCATAGTTGATACCCCCCTGAAGAGAGCTCCAGAGAGAGAGAGAGAGAGAGAGTTAATCACACACAAACTGAAAATCACAGACAGATCATTCCAGGCTATATTTGCATTTGCTTTTTCTTTATTCTTTTTCTCTGGACCTGGAAGAAAGATACAAAATAAGTAGGACTACACAGTGCAGGACAAATACAGAGTGCCATCTTAATTCTTAAAACACCAAGGTCCATTAGTTCAACATAATCAGTGCACTATACAATTAAACAGGGTTACTTGCACTATGCCCACTGAAGAAAATAAGTCATGCCCCATCTCCATCCCTGCAAAAAACCACCACAATAGTACATTGAACATGTACCCAAATCTTCTTTTATAGAAGTTGCAGTTGCAGATGAAGAAAAAGCCGTCCATATATGAATGATTTGTACAAAGTGGCAAAGAAAATAACAATCGCAACCTCCTTAGCAGTTAGCACCCATGTAACCATCCAAACGCTAGGGAAATTCAAGACCTCAACAACCAAGTTGTTGCAAGAGCAATTGGATTGAACACTAGTATTGACCCGTGTTTAGCGTAGCATGCATCATTAGAGCAATAAACACCAAATTTGAAATATGTGGGCAATATAAGTTCGATAATGCCGTTAGCCCTGGGTCACTGCCTGTATCCCGTGGTCTCTCCCTTACCCCAAAATCCAGACACAATTCCCTATTTTGTTAAAGCATGGGGTTTCCAACTAAACTCCTCGTCCAACAAAGCCGTGGATAAGTTGATAACCACTTCCACCATCCTAGGGATGAACTGCTTATTCCACAGGACTGTGGTGGATAACAAATAGCACCACCCTCCGGAGCAATAATACCAGCTGGATTATCCCCGTCTCTCCATCTCATTCGTAAATAACTCTCCAAATCTTTTCCATCCATTATCCGGCCCACTCCTAAAGACACTTGGTACAAAATCTCATTGTTTACATAAGCCCATGCAATGTCCAATGATATGCCAACCCTTTGCCTGTATCTAAAAGTATAATTTTTACTTTTATCTCTTCCTGTCAAATAAGCGTGACCTAACAATTTCTCGGTCCTCACCACAAGGACAAATAGAGCAATATCATGGGGAGATTTTTCAATCAGCTAAGTTCTCATTAAGGGACTTGTAAAATTGTTAGTATGAATATTTCTATTACTGATGTCTAGAAAACAAAGGAAAGAAAATGCAAGATCATGTTGAGTTGCTTTGAAACTATTCCCATACAACTACGTCCATCGAAACATGATTGTACTTGAAACGGATGGTTGGATACTAGATAGAAATGCATATTTTGGTGAAATATTCAGCTGATAGTTTTGCCAAACCAGAACTACTGAATCATGCTTGAACCTCTTCCAAGCTACATCGCTGTCCCCTTCTTGATAGCAAAATCAACCACGCAAACGAATAAACCAGTCTGTAAAAGGAGAGTCCACCGATTATTACATCATTCACTAAATTTTCTCAGTATCTTCTCTTATCATAGCATTCAAGTACCAAGGTTGTATTTGGATCAAGAATATTGGTGGTGCCATGGAGGGCAAGGGAACGAGAAGAGAAAAGATTAAAACATTAATTCCCTCCACCAATCCATGATTCAAACCCGGCCTAACGATAGTTGAGTTTCATATAAATGGTGGTGGTAGTGAGCCTGTAAGCAGGACAAAAAACCAGAGCCGACTCTACTGCATATAGGAAAATTAGCACCTTGCCTAAGGCCCACCAGACAAGTACAAACATTTCCAAATACTCACAGCATGAAATCTTTCTCAATTTTGTAGCTAGCCAGATCTCAATCATCCTGCAAGTCTTTTCCAGCAAACACGATACGAATTTGGCTAACTGGAAAACATTCCTTATCAGAAATCATTTTCCTCACATCCAATATACTGTCCTCTTTGCACACCTTAAGAACTAGAGTTTCACCAGCGATGTTCTTCACAAAAATCTTAAAGGTCGAAGGCAACATCTCTAAAAGGGAGTTCTCCTTGATGTTACAACAAGCTAAAGTCATGGAATCCGCAAGTAGCTTGCCTGCAAAAGTTATATCCTCCGCGCCAGCCTCAAAACCCACCATACTCTGAACTATTGCCTTGAGGTCCTGAACAGTTTGCAAGACCTTAACTTTGAGTTTCAGGTTCTCTCTGCTTTGCATTTTCACAGAAACTGACACCACGTCTCTTGGGTTGAGAACCAAATAAAGCATCCCTATCCTTAAAAGCACCGTCAAGACTCAAGAGTATCATCGGATTCAAAACACATTACTTGCAGAGCAACCAAAGGAATATGGTGGAGCTATAAAACCAAGAAAGATGTGGCAAAACGAAGTTATCAAAGAAAAGTGAACACCTTTATGGAAGGCTCGAGGGCAGGAATCACAACATAAAAGGTCCCCTCCATCTGCACAGATCGAGCACAAATAATCGTTGTCCTCTGTTGATAACTTTCTCGGTTTTGACAGTTTTAACTTAGAGAGACTCCAAGTGATGTATAGATGTGCAGGTAACTGCAAAAGGAAATTTTAAGGGAACGATGTACTCCATAAATTAGTCACCCAAACCAAATGGCCACTAAAAATCCCAAAAGATTCAGAGGAACACTCACGGCTTCCGACGAGAAGACCAACCAGCATGTGCTTCAAACTGTGAAGGGCTGACCTGCTCAGAAATGGTTAAAAAGTAAACATCTCAACAAGAATATTGAACCACCAGGCAAATTGAGCAGCAACAAGAGTACCTCTCTAAGGCAGCACGAGCAAAGTATTCGAAAGCGCTTCTTATAACCTAACAAGCATTTCTGTGCCATGGAGTCATCAGAAAAGGGAAAACTTGTCACGTTAAGGTGACATAACAGTTGAATAGATATGATCTTTGACAAAACAACACAAACATAATTTCTGCATGAAAACAATAATAGAAATGTTGTAATCTTAACAACAACCTTCCCACGAGCAAAGTAGAATAATTTGGTTCCGTCAGGCAGCACATTATCACGAAACACCACCTTGTGCATCGGCAGATCGCTAAAGAAATCACCCAAAAAAAGGTCATTAAAAAACCAAATTACATTAACACGCCAAATATGTCAACAAATATACCTGTCGCTTATCCCTTCTAACCCGGCCGCCGGTTGGCTAGGGATTGGAAAGAGACTCGGAGAGTATTGGAACACCCTGAATGTGCTGGGAAGCGCGCCTTCTATCGAGAAGGATGCCATTTTGTGGGGACCAAAGAAGCCGATTAGCCTGCCTACCATTTCCATTACTAGGCCGCCATGCTTGGAGCATCCAAGCAAGTCGAATACCATTCACTATCTTATGTTCAAAAATATGCTCATCGGACAAAAGCCACACATTGAACCGCCAAATGGCGGCGTAACCCTCCTGAACGGACACCTTACCTACCACGGCCAACCGATTGTTAAAGTTCAACAGACGAGGGTTTCGAATTGGTTCAGGAAATAAGACGTGCCCAAAGGTTTCTTCCTGTACGTTAAACCAAACAACACTCCGGTTCATCGAAGAATGGCCAATCCAATAGGGTTTGCCATCCACGATGGTTTGGCATGGACCGGGCTAAATGGAGAAAGGGAGGCCGAAAATCCCGATCTCTCGCCACGAATCTTGCGACAAAGAATAGAGCTCTACCGCGGGCGACTCGACATTGTGATTTTTAAAAAAATTTAAAAATCAAAACACGAAGGATTAGGAAATCGTTCGTGTCGTAGTTGTAACAAAATCCAAAGCAATCCTCCATTTCAAGGCTCACCCTCGGAGTAGGAAAATTATTCCTGAACTGACTCGTGGCTGGATTCCACAACATAAGGGTAGATGTAACGCTCAAACAAAACACCCCCTTATACATCCAACAACGTCAACCCACCGAGAAATTACATGGGGAGGCAATGACCATAGTTGTTAAAAACCTACGATATATGATACGTATCCTACGATTTGTATCGTCTCCTTCGGAGAACGATACGTATCCCATCCTGTATCCTTTTTGTATACA
Organism: Rhododendron ferrugineum; assembly: GCA_025642025.1. NCBI lineage: Eukaryota > Viridiplantae > Streptophyta > Magnoliopsida > Ericales > Ericaceae > Rhododendron > Rhododendron ferrugineum. The sequence continues at coordinate 3,361,923 of JAOTQK010000012.1, forward strand.
ATTCCAACGATACAACCGCGTACCTTATTTCTGGAAGCGGAACCCCAAATACATTAATCTAAGCCATTTGATCTAATTATGGCTTCTTTCAAACTATTTGATAAAATTCAACCTCAATGTAGGACTTGTATAGAAGAAAGAACCGTGCTTCGATTGTGTTTTGTTGCCTGACTTTTCTTTCCCTAGCAAAGGGAACATGAAGTCTTAATGTAGTAGACTCCAGTTGAAAGATTTGAAATTTTGCTTCTTAAAAACTTTTTTTTAAAAGTAAATATAGTTTGTTTGTGTTATTAGGTGTATCAACTTTTTGCTGTACTTTAATATTAATTATGATTAACGTTGTCGAAGCATAAACTAAATTTAGCATTTTGGCACAAAAAAGTTAAGTCCAAACAAGTCCAATTGACAAAATCCAAAGATGAAAGATATTATTGAAGAAGATATAAATATCTAGTTTTTAGGAACACTAAAATATCTATCTCTAGAATATCCTTACGAAATATCTAGAGTTTTTTTTTTTGTGAGAACTAGTCACATGTGTAATTCTAAAATTACCTCAAAGTTTATTTTGTATGAAAATATCTTTGTATTAGAGACTTTTATGGAATAGTATAAATAGGGATGGGTCTAGCTATTTTCTAACCCAAAAAAGATTTGAGTTCCAGTGTAATACAAATAATCTCATTCCCCACTCTTGGCTTTAGTGTTCTGCCCAAAAATATTGTCCAACTAAACAATAGAAACTCACGTATCTTAAGATACACGATATGTATCCCAATACGATGTATACAATTGAAAAAATAATACAAGATACGTATCCCGATTTGAAAACATTGGCAACGAGTTCCCTATATCGAAGGGATTGGGGCGATTGAGTTTCAATATCAGCGTGAACTTCGGAAGGATACCTTACCTATCACGGCCAACCGATTGTTAAAGTTCAACAGACGAGGGTTTCTAATTAGTTCAGGAAATATGACGTGCCCAAAGGTTTCTTCCTGTACGTTAAACCAAACAACACTCCAGTTCGTCAGGGAATGGCCAATCCAATAGGGTTTGCCATCCACGATGGCTTGGCATGGACCGGCCTTAATGGAGAAAGGGAGGCCGAAAATCCCGATCTCTCGCCACAAATCTTGCAACAAAGAATAGAGCTCCACCGCAGGCGACTCGACGTTCTGATTTTTAAAAATCAAAACACGAAGTATTAGGAAATCATTAGTGTCGTAGTTGTAACAAAATTCAAAGCAATCCTATGTTTCGAGGCTCACCCTCGGAGTAGGAAAATTATTCCTGAACTGACTGGTGGCTGGATTCCACAACATAAAGGTAGACGTAAGGGACAAGCCAGAAGGCTTTGCGCTCAAACAAAACACCCCCTTATACATCCAACAACATCAACCCGCCGAGAAATTGCATGGGGAGGCAATGAACATAGTTGTTAAAAACCTACGATATGTGATACGTATCCTACGATTTGTATCGTCTCCTTCGGAGAACGATACGTATCCCACCCTGTATCCTTTTTGTATAGAAATCCAACGATACAACCGCGTATCCTACAATTTATACGCGTATCCCAATTCGGTACGTATCCTACGATTACTTATTAGGAAAAAATCGGACCTTATTTCTAGAAGCGAAACTCCAAATGCATTAATCTAAGCCATTTGATCTAATTATGGCAACTTTCAAACTATTTGATAAAATTCAACCTCAATGTAGGGCTTGTATAGAAGAAAGAATCGTACTTCGATTGTGTTTTGTTGCCTGACTTTTCTTTCCCTAGCAAAGTGATAAGCCCTAAATAGTGTAAATAAATGGGCTTATCTCTCTCATTTTTGTCACACGCACGCGCGTAACTTGTTTGATTTGAATG
>JAOTQK010000012.1:3374351-3426012 GCA_025642025.1 Rhododendron ferrugineum
ACCTCGGACTTCCGAGTTTATTATGCTACAACCGACCTAGCCCTACGCTTGGGGCATTATTATATCGGCACACAATTTGGTCGCAAGCACAAAGGGAACATGAAGTTTTAATGTAGTAGACTCCAGTTGAAAGACTTGAAATTTTGCTTCTTATAAACTTTTTGCTTCTTATAAACTTTTTTTTAAAAGTAAACATAGTTTGTTTGTATTATTAGGTGTATCAACTTTTTAATCAAATAAGTTAGGCTGTGCGTGGATCATGAATTTACGGGGCGATTCTGGGCAAAAAGGGAAAGACAAACATGAGAATGTTATAAACGAATGATTCAAAGCCTAACTTATTTGAGAATGAAAATCTGCCTAATGAAAGGAGTCCTCTGAATCACTTCATAGTTCATACCCTCCTGAATAAAGCTGCGGTATACAAATCCTGAGAGAAATCCCATATCGCTCTCCAATAAAGCAATTTAAAGCAATAAGCAATTATTTAAGAAAATTTACATAAGAGATTGAACTAGAATCCGAGATTTCCATGGGAGGGTGTAGGTATCAGTTTCTTATCCAAGTAACCTAACGTCGAGTCATATAAACCTGAAATCACATTTCCATTCTGCATTAAAAAAAAATTTACTGCCATCCAAACCGAGTCTAGAAAAGAATAAAGAAAAAAAAGTTCAAACAGAAAACAGATCATTCCAAGGCTATATTTGCATTTGAACTGTTTTTTCTTTCTTCTTTTTCTCTGGAAAGAAAGAAACAAAATAAGTAGACTAAACACTGAGCAGTATACAATAGAGTGCCATCTTAAGTACCAAGGTTCATTTTAGTTCAACATAATTAGTGCACTATACAACTAAGCACTATACAACTAAGCAGGGTTGCTTGTAGTATGCCCACTTAACATAATAAGTCATGCTCCAGCTCCATCTCCATCCCTGCAAAAACTACGACCACAATAGTCAATTGAACATGTACCCAAATGATTTACCCAAAAAAAAAAACATGTACCCAAAACCTTCTTCTTTTACAAAAGTTGCAGCCAGAGAAAAAAACCATCCGTATATGAATTATTTTTTTGATAACCAGGTGTCCAGATCAGTTTACGCGCACCTCAACTAATCTTGGGGACGATAAACCCACCGTCCTTTAGCTGTACATGAATTATTTGTGCAAAGTGGTAAAGACAAAAACAATCACAACCTCCTTAGCACCCATGTAAGCATCCAAACTCAGAGGGAAACTCAAGACCTTAACTGCCAAGTTACAACAATAGCAATTGGAGTGAACACAAGTATTGACCTGTGTAGCAGATCAAAAAAAAAAAGGTATTGACCTGTGTTTAGTGTAGGACGTATAATTAGAGCAATAAACACCAGTTTAGAAATATGTCGACAAGTTCGATAATGCCGTTGGTCCCAAGTCCCTGACTGTATCCCATGGCCATGGTCTCTCCCTTACCCCTTAATCTGTCACAATTTCGTATTTTGCTAAAGCATGGGGGTTATAAGTCCAACTAAACTACTTATCCAACAAAATGGTGGATAAGTTGATAACCTCTACCTCCATCCTCGGGATGAACTGCTTATTCCCACAGGACTGTGGTGGATAACTAATAGCACCACCCCCTGAAGAAATAATACCAACTAGATTATCTCCGTCAATCCATCCGACAGTAACAAATAACCTTCCATTTCTTTTTTCATCCATTATCCCACTCCTAACCACACATAGTATAACAATCTGATTGTTTACATAAGTCCATCCAATGTCCAATGGTATGCAAACCCTTCGCCTGGTTCTAAAGTACAATTTTTTACTTTTATCTCGTCCTGTCAAACAAGCGTGACCTAACAATTTCTCAGTCCACACCAGAAGGGGAAATAGAGCAATATCCTGGGGAGGTTTGTCAATCAGCTATGTTCCCATGAAGGGGCATTATTTTCTCTTCCTAATGGCTAGAAAATAATAGAAAGAAAATGAAAGATCATGTTGGAATTGCTTTGCATCTATTCCCATATTACTATGTACATAAATTATTACTGAAAAAACTGCCGTTAAAACAGAGAGTCATTGGTCGGAAATTGGATATAATTATACCACACCTGAAATACTGAAGCATGATGGAAGCTCTTCCAAGCTACCACCACTGTCTCCTTCTTGATAACAAAATCAGCCCAAGAAATGCTGTCCTGTAAAAGGAGAAACCACCAATTACTACATCATTCACTGGGTTTTCCACAGTATTTTCTGTTACATAGCATTCAAATCACTAAGTCTGTTTGGATCAAGGATATTGGTGGAGGGCAGGGAACAGGAGAAAAACCCTTTAGAAGATGACTAATTGGAAAAGTATGTGTAAACCACCGAGACAAGCAATGATTTGAGTTTTATTTTTAAGAAGAAACCAGTTCAGAAGATGAACCGAATGGAGCCTAAGTTCTCCATAATGTTTTCCATCCCCTAATAAAATCCCTCCATAGATCCATGCTCCAAACCTGGCCTAAAGGTAGTGGAGTCAGGTACAAATGGTAGTGATAATGAGCCCGAAAACAGGCCAAAAAACCAGAGCCAACTCAACATATCGGTGAGTTAGCACCTCGCCAAGGGCCCATCAGAAAAGTACAAACATTCCAAATACTCACGGACCTACGGAAGGATTTGATCTGCAGAAAGAACTCTGACTCGTGCGTGGAGAGTGGACTCTTTCTGGATACAAAAGCTAGCCAACACTTGGTCATCCTCAAGTGGTTTACCACATAACACAAGATAAAAGTGGTTAACTGTCACTGGCAAGCCTAGCTTATCAAGAAACTTTTTCTTCACATCTATGACCCTGTCCTCTTTGAACACATAAAGAACTGTTGTACTGTCACCCCAGTGCTTCACAAAAATCTGAAAGGGAAGAGGCAACATCTCTAAGAGGGAATTCTCCTCGATGTTATAACAAGCTAAAGTCTTTGGGTCCTCAACTAGATTTCCTGCATAAGTTAGCTTCTGCACGCTGGCCGGGAAACCAACAATACTCTGAATTATTGCCTTGACATCGTGAATCGTGTGCAAGACCTTGACTTCAAGTTTCAGGATCTCTCCGCTTGGCATTTCCACAGAAACTGACATCACATCTCTTGGGTTGTAAACCAAATAAAGGATCGATCCTGAATGGATATTGAGAGCGCCCAAAGTTTTGTTACCTTCCAGCAGCTTCCCACAGTGGAAGAGAGTGTATTGTTCTGGTAGGATGCCCTCTTTGGCCTGAATCAAGTGTTTAATGTTCTCAACAGTTTCATGATTCTTTGCTTCAAGTCCAAATGTTTTCTCATTTGATGGTATGTTGACGAGAAGCTTTATCTCGTCTGTAGTTTGGAGGAAAAGATGGAGAGTGGAGTCCGTCCGAATACCATAGTCAACCAGCTTGTGGTCATCCTTGAGCCGCTTACCAGTGAAAAAGAGCTCCTGAAAATTTTCTGGAGTACCTTCCTTCTCATGAAACAATGCCTTCAGTTCTCTAGATGTCACCGATCTCTTCACCTTTAAGGCAACTGTTTTGATGACCTTCAAGTACAAATTCATCTGTAATGAAATATAAGAAGGATCATAAAATGTTCAAAAGAAGCATCGCCAAGAGGGTATTTCTCAAAACTTCTATATTGGTAAAAGCTAATTCTTTGCAGCAGAATCCAAAAGCATCAAAATGGTAATTCTTGTAATCAGCTTTAAATAGCTTGCCACTTAAGCTGTTTTGGCCCATAAGGAGAAGTTGTGGTAAACAAACTGACCCATCTTCCCGTATGAGAGAAATCAGAATTCGTGTTCCAAAGCTCTTGCAAACACTCCCTCAACCAAAAACCCGCTTCCTATATATAAAAAACTATGAAGAAACTTCCTACGCTTCCTAAGAAAGTAAGTATTCAATTGCCACCACATTCATTAGCACCACAAATTGATGAGCCACTGAGACACCATCTAAACAATTATTTTAGATGGAACCAAGTCCAGGTACCAGGTGCGGATTTGTATCTAGGGTGCAGACTGTTCAACCTTGTGAAGAAAAGTGTACCATGGAGGAAAGGTGTTTAACATATAAGTATTGTAAAAAATGGTTCACGATGCAACACACAAATTTGTAGAAGTTGTTCAGCTTAATCTTATTTTTTGATTTTTGGACAACTCAAGTGTCCTGCCAGCTTACGCGCACCTTGACTAATCCTGGGGACCACACCCACCAACCACTAGCAGGGCCCCAATTAAGGTCAGAGAAAAGCTCCGCACAAGTTATTTTTGATGATGAAATGAGGGCCGTGAGGGTAACTTAAAGATAGTTTATAGCAACTTTAACATGCCAAATGCTCGATTTCCTGAACTTCCTCATTAATCAAGAAATGATTAGAATTCGTGATAGACAATTTGACTTGAAACATGCAAGATTCCCCATCAAGGATACATACGGAACAAGCCAAGAGGTGATGAATCCCGTTGCTTAATTCGGGCAGTGTTTATGAGACCTCATGCAGCTACAACGGTTGATGAAAAAGAAATTGATCCATATATTAAGCCTTTCCATGACCGCTTTCACATCTTCCTAACCTGAAATGGGAGAGACTCAACGGAGCCATTTTACTACTAATCCTTATCAATCGGTAATGTTGGGCCAGCACCCAAAGATAGTAATGGTAGAAAAATTGGTCCACAACGACAGCAAGTCCAAGGCCCTCGCTTTATTACATTTAGAAGAAGCTGCAAGATAGAGATGCGAAAGACAACTACGTGGTTCATACCCTTTGGATGTGTTCCCTCCTATGGTCTCATGTTCGAAACCTCCTAGATGCTATCCATTCTTATAGGCCCAATCGTACAGGACTTTACTCCAGAAAATAGGCCCGCTAGTGGACGTTTGAGTTGGTCCCTAGAGATTCATCAGGATGTGCATAAGCTGACCCGAGTACCACTACCCTAGTTATTAAACACAAAGAGTATGTAATGAACAATTTGGCAATAGTTCAATAAAGAAAATCCATAAACCCATGCCTCGTTCATGGTTAATTGCCTCTTCGCTTAACTACTATGTGAGACCCTGACCTTATTTGAGAAAAAGAACACAAGACTTTGAACTCAAAGCCATGTTCTTCCTAGATTATGGTTTTGGTAACTTTTTTGTCTTTTGAGAATTTTTGTTAGATTCGCATTAAACATTTTGAATTAGCCGGGTGGAAGGAGTCTAAAAAGTACTCCCTCCGTCCCACTTTAAATGTTTTCTACGGGAATCCGTGCATTTAGAGTTGAAAATGCACGAATTTTTGTAGTGTAAATTTAAAATGGGACGGATGGAGTAAAAAAAACCAACAAAAAAAAAAAGTTTGCTAAACACGAACAAAGTTTATGATTCCTCGAGAGGACAAACGATTCATCTACCAAAAATTTCGAGGAAAAACTAAGCAAAAAAAAAATTTTAAAAATAACAAATAAAAATGACAACGTGGACAAGATACTGAGAGCAATAATTTAGGTAGAACTCAGCCAGAATGAAGGCTTTTCCCAGTAAATAATCAAACGTTGGCTGCAAAAGTAAGAGAAGTGAAGATTAAACAAGAGAAACAATGGGTAGTAGTAACTAGTAAGGAAAACCTCGTCTTCGTCACTGGAATCCATGGAGATGCTTGGAAACCGTAGGGCAAACCTTCGATCAGATGAGAGAAACGAGCAGCAGACAGATTGATGCAAGCTTAGCTGTGAGGCAAACTTCCAAAGTTTTTTAGTACTACTTACCAAAAAGTAATTTAAGGGGAAAAAAAGGAGATTGCTTTCTACGCTACCCATTTCTAGTCTACGCCTACGATCCGTTTTCTCATTGTCCGCTACACACAGACAATCTGTGCACAGATTTCGTTATGGGACCCACCACGGATCTCATACAAATCATCCGACCCATTCATTAAATGTAAAATATTTTTTTGAGGGTTCTCGTAAAAAATAAGCACAATCTGATACTTATAGGTGCCTCATTCAACCATCTAACTTTTCATTCAAATTTTTGAATAATGAAAGTTATATGGTTGGATCGAGCCCCTATAGGTATCGTATTGAGCTTATTTTTTATGGGGACACTTGAAAAAATGTTTTACATTTAATGAACGGCTCGGATGATTTGTGTAGAATCCGTGATGAATCCCACAATAAAATCTGTGCACAATTTATATACAGATTGTATGTGTGTAGACTTTCTGTTTCTCATTTTCCTCTTCTACAAGTCCCTCCGTTTTCACTGTACCAGTAACTTTTGTCTCTCTCACAATCTTCCTTCTCCATCCCCAAGCAATATTGAAGATTTACAATGAGTTGCAACCAATTTTGGGATTTACATATGAAGATTTTCTCTGAGCTGAATGATATAATAAATCTCACAGCCATAAGCAATATTGAAGAAATTTTAGAGCTGTACAGGTCATTCAACTGTACAAATGAATCTGGTAATTTTTTTCCATTTATGCTTGAAATTCGAAATCTAGGACTTTTTTGTTTCTAAAATAGGAGTATTTCTTCTTGTCATTTCCCAAATTAATAGACTACTGTTAGCACCTTGATTACAGGCTTACAGCCCCGTGACAACTACTGTGATGAACTTTTCTTTAGGAAAAAAAAAAAAACCCTTTCTTTAGACTAGTTTGCTCTCCTTGTAGGTCTACTGATTTGGTTTTGGATTAATTTGATTTGGTCGATTTTATATACAAACTATCAGGACCCACATTGATATTATATTATACTTGCTCGTGGCTTCTTTATAGTTTACGTGGTAGGATTAGTACTCTAATATTTAATAATAATATTGTGGATTTATACTTAATAGGTGGTAATGTAGGAAAACAATCGCCTAATGTGGACAATGTGGACAGTTTCCACGGGTAACTTTCGCGAGGTGAGGGAAAAAATTTGTCTTGCAATTGACAATCAGTACAATGAAATCAAGACTAAGGTTGCTAGTGAAAAGATTCGAGTTACACATAAGTTTAAGATTTCCATGTTAAAGGAACTTGTTACTCATGTTTCTGTCTTTGCGCTTGGAGAACTTTTCAAACAATGTGAGTTGGCTAGAAGCCTAGAACAGATTATGTCTTGGGTTCGTGTACTAGCAATTTCTCAAAAACCATGGGTCTACCTTGTGCACACATGATGAGAAATAAGAAAGATGGAATTTTGCGATTTGGTGATATACATCCACAGTGGAGAATTGACACAAGGTCATTTACCAACATGGATGGTGGAGCACACCAAACTGGAAGTGAAATGGAATGCCTTCTCAAAAATTTCCATGAGAAATACAAAAACATGTCTCTTGTTCAAAAGGAAGAGAGCCTCAAGCAAATTGCTCTACTTGTTGATGCTGAAATTCCGTTGACTCTTGAACCTAACATTCAACCCCACAAAGGCCGTCCGTTGGGTTCAAAAAAAAGAAAGGGAGATAGCTCTACCACCCGTCATCCTTCCGCTTTTGAGATTGCCGAAAAGACCCGAAAATGTGGTGTTTGCCACCGCGTTGGACATAATAGGTGCACTTGCCCAAGCAACGGTGAAAGCAATAGTCACAGCTAGTCCTCATTTTGTTGTGGCTAACCAAGATGTCACTCTAAATATGCAAGAAACACCGTGTAAGTTATCTTTTTTTTATCGGCAAGATTTAACGCTTTTTTTTTTATCGGGGAGATTTAACATATTTTTCTCTACTAATACATGCTTCTAACTATTTTTATTTACTGATATACGTTTTCAACTACTTTCATGCAGTTCAATGTGAGATCAATACATCATTAGGATTGTAAGTCCGGTGGAGTTTATGATCGTGGAGGTGCTGATTTTTTTCTTTCTTTCTATATCTTAATCAAACGAAGGCGCTTCCACTTTTTGTAAGAACTAGTTAAAAAGTGTAGAATTTGTAAGTGTGGAACTTGATGGATTTTTGTGGGACTGTATGAAGAACTAATGAAGTCATGTGAAACTTGTTGATTTTTTGTGACTGCATGAAGAACTAATGAAATTTATGACTATATATGATGGATGATGGGAGTTTCAAGTTTATAGTTGTATGGATTTATGACTGTAAATGAAGATTTATGAGCGTACATGGTGGACAATAGGGATTGCATTTACAGGGGAGGTGGGTTTGTTCACCGGTGTTTTGTTGGATCTTGCAGATTTGGGTAGATGGATTTTCCCATCATTAGTTATTGGAGGGTAGTTAAGGTATCTGAAGAAATGAATATTGTAGATTATAAAGTACAAGGGCTGTTTAGTAACTTCACCTAAAAGGGACAAAAAAAAGAATGTAGGTGTAGAAATGGGAAGTGTAGAAGTCAATCTCCAAAAGAAAAATTGCCCACTCAATTACTTACCAAAAAATAATTTAAGGGGAAAAAAAACTGCCCACTTTTTTTTGATGAACAAGATAATTCCTGTAATATTATTACAGTAATACGGAAAGAAACAGTACAACAAATTAGTTGTGCAAATTTTTTCATACATAAAATTGCTAGCAACGCATCCAGATGTACATCCATTTCTACGCCCCTCTCTCGAATGTTGGTACTTGGTAGGACTCACGATACTATTTTTAAAGGGTCTCACCATTGAGTTGAGTTTTGTTCACCCTCCACTTAAGAGGCTCTTTCTTATTGGTTGAAATAGTGTGGACGATCACTTATAAAAGTGGATGTAAATTTCAAAGTGTTTGGAAACTGTTTGGCCTGCACACCTTATATGCGTGTACACCTCGAGTAATTTTTGATTGCTTTGAACCACCACACAATCATGTGGGGTTCACAGAATAATTGTGGAGCCCACATAATTTTGTGGTTGTCAAGGAATCATGGAGCGCCACAGAATTATGGGCGGTTCTTATATTAGTTATGGAGCGCCCGCATATTTTTTTTTAAAGGCAATTTTTTTTTATTAATCTCTGAAATTTACAAAGGAACGAGGAGTGACGGCATCATATTTCTAATCCGAGACCCAACCGAGTAAACAACGCTAAGAATAATCTTATGTCCATCTGAGACCCAAACCCCAAGTTTAGCAAGATGCCAAACATGAGAACACCCATTGGGAGGAGCCAGCATATTTTTGCGGTGGGTAGAAATTCTCAAATTTGCGGGTGGGTAGAAATTCTCGAATTTCACTTGGCCATGCTTCAGGAGCAATTAATAATTTTCCATGCACCCGAGTTTTGCTTTTAAGAAAACACAACACAGTCCGCAAAGATTTGGTTGCAAAAGAAGTGGCTCATAATTGTTCGTTCCGTATAGTTGTTGGAGCTATCTCGCAATTTTTATTTTATTTTTTTATACTTATGCAAGTTCGAGAAATTGTCCTTCTATTTGTGATTGTCATGAAACATTATTGATTGGGCACGTACGTTTGTAAGCTATCAAAAATTAACAATGCACTGTTGTTAACACGTGAAATGGTAACCTGATCAAGAACACATGAGATAGTACCAAATTATGGTTATTTAAAATGTGGTCACTCGAACATTAGTGTTATAGGCCTTGTTACGTTAAGGTTCTTATTTTTTAAGTACTTGTTTTCCGCTTTACTAGACAAGTCATTCTCTCACAATGGCAAACCCCTTCAATGGCTCCAAAGTTTGGAATGTTTAGCCTCCGCGGGATTCGAATATGCGACTTCACGGAGGACAAACACTTATTTGTTTTCTCACGCTCACTTGTTAATAAAAGAGTCCATTTTTTGCAGATAGATGTTTTGGAGGCTTTATTTAGAGATTGGAGAACATGTAACTGGGGGGAAGCAGCAGAGGAAAAACCAAATTCATGGTCATTCAAATTCCAAAGTCATGCTGCAATGAGTGTCAAACCAATGGAATACATCTAATCAATTTCCGAAAACCAAATTTACCAGTTGAATACATCTAATCAAATTTGATTCATTGCTTCCATATTCCACATAGAGTAAACCAGGTTTACCAAAAGGAATACTCATTCTCATACACAGCAGAGTTGCCAAAAAAAGTGCCAGATTTTCACTGATACACACATCCCACAGAAAAACAAAACAGGTTTTTCTACACATATAGATATAGAAATGCACACACCACTCATACAAGAAAGTTTGGACTCGTTCACAGCTAATACCGAAGAAACAATCACCTTGCTGTCGCATTCAGTATATTTTCCATTGAAGTGAATGGAATGTGATGATTTTGAGCGTGGATCCCTTTCACGGGACGTAAGCAAGCAAGGTGGCATCGTAGCTGGTTGCAAATGGGAAGTTTGCTCGCGGGAACTGTGGCTTCCTCCTCTCTAGCAACAGGAGCTCCGGTGGGGTCCTATATTCCAAGAAAATCATTTGATTTCGATTAAAGTCATATTCAAGTACGTTCAAGATACAAATAGCAAGGAGATGCAAAGGCTAAACATTGGCTGTTCAACAGCTTCATCTGGTAGGGAAAGGATTTGCTCTCAGTCTGCTTGGGACCAAGGATGATTTGTCGATGAAAAAGCAAATAAACAATGCATAAAATTCGATGGAAAATTAGGCACACAAAGAATCCAATCACTAACAAAAATGCTTCTCCCCCCACCTAGAAAAACAAAACAAAGAATGCTTCTGCTGCAAAGCTAAACACCATTAAACAAAAACTATATGCCATGATTTTCTTCTGAAAGTGATTGGTACTCTCTTATTTTCTGCTATTAGCACATGGATGAGCTATGGATAAGCTAAGAAACAAGCATAGTGACTGAAAGTATAAAGAGTCGGATATCATACCCCAAGCACAAGAAAAGTGAATTCCGCACCAAGGTGGATTTCAATCAGCTTCCGCAGATCGGCAAGTGTAGCATCCTTTACAACCTTTAGAGTAGTGATAAACTTCCCCTGATGCTCCTTTGACACCTCCCATTTGACATAAACTTCAACCATATCATCACTAGGTTCACTTCTCACTTGCAAAGAACTGTAATTCTCCTTTGAATCATCGGAGTTCCGGATTTTGTTCACCTGCGATTCTGCCAATTTCAGCTTGTTATCCTCACCAATTGTCCTCACTGGAGATGAGTGAGGATCATAACTGTCAAACCTCTTTTTGACAGGAACTGGACTTGTACTGTGCTGAGAAGAAACCTCTCGATAGTTACCACAAAGTCTGTGTATGTTTTGGATTCTCATCCGCCTAAAAGAGTCCGTATCCTTAGCGTCATCCATTTCACCTCTCAATCCCAAACCTTCATTTTTCTCCTCTGACCAACTTCTGAAGTAATCAAGATTTTGTACAATTCTGTCGGACACATTTGATGTTGCAAAATTTAGCCTTCGACTAAGATCTACTGTCTTCTCCTCTATTACCTCTTTCTGCACTTCTTCATCCAATGATTTCTCTTTTTCTTCCTCTTGCTCTTCTTCTATTTCTTCTCCTTCCTCAAATACAGTACTCAAAGATACTTTGTTGGCATATGTCAAGGAAAAGACATCATGGTCTTCGTCATTCACCATATTCACATCTGTAGAATCCCAAAGGCCCATGTTAGGATCGTTGCCTATTATTTTAGGCCTACTATCAGAATATTTTACATCATGAACAATTGGCTCTTGTCTACCCGTATCCAAATCCATCGATCTAACCAAGTCCATTGATTTCTCCATCCCTGGATCCTCATCAGCATAAATCTCGAACAGCCTTTTCGCAAAGCCACTTCCATTCATTTCAGGGGAGCCACTGATTTCACCATTTCTATCTCTTGAAACGCGCAACTCTGACTCAATTTCCTCCAAACGCCGCCTTAGCATTTCAAGCTCCTGTTGCTGTTGCAATACTTTCTCTTCCATCTTCCTCCTCTCCATTTCAACAAATTCGCTTGCCATTTTCTCACATTCTTGTATTTTCTTCTCTAATTCACGTTTCAGCATTTGGGTTCGCTCATTCACCTTTAAGTTGATCTCCTCTTCGCTCTTCCCCAATTCCCTCCCTTCCACTGTTGCGAGTTTAGCTCTTAAAGCAGAAACTTCTTCTTCTTTCTTCATAAGTTCTTTGTGGGCTTCGTTTCGCTCTTTCTCTCTGAGCTTGTTTTCCATTTGTAGCTTGAAAATGAACTGGTCCATCGCTGTGATCCTTGATCCTAAAATAACTGCTGAAGTTGAATCTTCATTCCTGTCCTTCGCAGGTGTGTGAGGACCATGAACAATGCATTTTGCTTTAGCTCCGTATTCAAGAGTTGAAATTGTCTTGTGCATCTCCTTGGGATCTGGGCTGGCGCATAATATCATCAGAATTTTTGATTTATCATCCTCAAATGAATCCTAAAAGCAAAATCAAAACAATCATCTTCAGAAATCAAGTTCAAAGAAATATGAAATGAAACAGCACTATATGATGCAATGACATGTATATGACTAGAAATTACCTGCAAAAGCATCGTTAACTTGCTATCTCGAAAGGGTACATGAGAATCACCATTTGCAATGGACTCTACCACTCTCTTCAATGCTATATTTCCTTGGTTGATCTTTCCGGTCTGAAATTTAAGAAATTATATAAACCAATAATTTCACCATCCTTCAATTATTTCACCAAAAGAGAATACTATTTATAAAAATCCAACCTGCATTTTTGCTTCCAAACCATTTTGACCAGCTTGTTCAATGTTTTCAGAACCAGCCATGTCAACAAGCATTAGCCGTCCTCCCACGGTGGGGACATCGAGAATTATCTGAAACATGTTCAATTTCAAGTTTAACGGATTTTGGATAAATAGGTACGCCTATTCCAAGAAGAAAAAAGAAGTAGTAGATGCAAACCATGCAGTGGCTTCGAGAGCTTCTCTCATTACAAAGTGTGCTTTTGACTATCCGTCGCTTCTCAACCTTTTGGATCTCTTTTGATATCTTTGTAGCTTCAGTTCCAGAGATAAAAGTTGCATTTTTTGCCTTCTTTCCCATCACTTCCAGCCTTACCTGGAAATGTATAACGGAGATTTGAAGTTACTAACAGTTCCCCCAGTTCAAAAACAACATAGAGTACCCTGTAACCAATGGTAAAAAATAGCATTTTGTTCCATGTGAAGAAAACATGTTTCAAACATTCACAAAAGATGGGTTTTATTGTTTGTGCAAATGCTTGTTAAAGATAGACATCCTGAAAAGAATGGCGCCTAGAATTCATTCACCAAGTCATCTGTACTTCTCGAAATGTGTTAGATGAGAGATTATTCACAAAAAGCACACTAAACTTCAACAAAATCGACATCTGATGTTTCCAAAATGAAACAAATAGACCAACTCAAAAGTAGCCCCTTCACTGTATCCATTTCACACAACTAAGGTGGGCTGCATTCAGACATAACCATTTTAACAATTGACATTTATGTAGTACTTGGGGAAGCCATAAAGTTTAACATCTCACCCCATTACTTTGTGTTTTAAGAAGATATGTACTTGCTAAGGAAACAAAATACACATTTCTCATGAATATATAGAGCTCAACGTAAATCAGAATCAAACGACAATTGAAACCGGAATAGGGGTCAAATGATAGATCTTTATAGTGCTCAATGTCAACTTCAAACAATAGCCATCAAAATTCCCGCAAAGTATTACTGGTCGTTTGCGCACGCAGACACACCTATCAAATTCGAATGCACTATACAAGACTACAAGATCAAGGGTAGATCTTAATAGTGTCCAATGTCAACTTCAAACAGTAGCCATCAAAATTCAAGCAAAGTATTTTACTAGTCAGTCGCGCGCGCAAACACACCTATCAAATTCGAACACACTATAACAAGACTACAAGATCAATAGTACCATAATCAAAACTACAGATTCAAGTAAGAGATTAGTTTTCACCTTGGATGCACTGCCCTTAGACCACGGAAAACTCAACCCTCCCCCACCATTATTCGTCGACAAAAGATCATATATCTCCTCATTATATATCTCCAACACGGTGACCTGAACAAATGTCCCAACCCCAACACACTGCTCATCACTCCCATCATTCCCTCCATCCCCTTCACCCAATATATCTTTCAAAGACCTGTACACAATCCCCGGCTGCTTCGCGCACCCGAACATAGTATGGCTCTTACCCGACCCGGTTGGACCGTACATCATTATAGTACACTTAGCCCCCAACTTCACACCTTTAATCCTTGACTCGACGAATTTCTTGTAAAACCCATCAAGATCCTCCTCCTCTGACAATGACACCCCATCAAGACTGAAATCCCGGTACCCGATTTCGGTTCTAACCCTAAGAGAGTGGAGGTCCGGGTTGATCTTGAATACGGGTTCGGGCTTGTCTCTCCGGTCCGGGTAGTCACGGATTCGGCCTATTACTTCCACCGGATGCTCGGCTGGTGGTGGGTTTTCTTTGGCTGTGGGGTTAGGGTTTGGTGAGGGTTTTGATGACATGTTGAAGTTTAGGCGGTTCTTGGAGTGGGGTGTTTTTGGATTGTGCAAATGGGTTTGATTTGATTTGGAAGAAGGTGTGTGAGCCATTTGGTTAGACTTGGATGAAGGTGTGGGGGCCATTAATGAAACACCAAGGGAAAATCTGTATTCGAATCACAGAGGATATCAAAGATTGGAGTTTGAACTTCAAGCTATGATCTTTTTCGGTGGAATGGAAAATCTAGAAGATTTCTTGGTATTTTTTTCCAAGAGCAGTAATTAAAGATTTGATTTTGGAAATCTGGGTTCTTGAGAGAGAGAGGACTTTGTTGAAAGCTGAAATTGAGGAAAGAGAAGCCGACTTGGGGATGAGAAATCGATGAATGTTCAGAAAGGTGAGAATGAAGAAAGAAAAAAGGCAAGAACTGGGAATGGAAAGAGAGAAGTGGAAATTTTGATTTCTGAGGATTTTTTTGAAGTAAAATGTAGCCGTTAAGAATCTAACGTCTTTATTTGCTGGCACGTTGCGTGGGATCATAGCCGATCTGTTCTCATTTACGTGCACACCTAATTGGCCCGGCCCGACCAAGGTGATCCATCATTCAATTCTTTTCAGAAAGTCTACCGATACAGATGAAAAATCTGTACCAGTGGGTACAAACCCCTTTTTCGGCCCATTTTGGATCTCAAAAAAATTATCGGAGTCGCTCATTTTGTTTGAAATACTTTTGCTTATGGTCCCTGTAAAAAATAAGCTCAATCCGATATCGGTTAAGACACCTACAAAACGTCCAACTTTGTCTCAGAATTCAAGCCTGAATTCTATAGCAAAGTTTGGATGTTTCGTAAATGCTCTTACCGATACCGAATTGAGCTTATTTTTTTCAGAGACCATAAGAAAAGTATTTCAAACAAAATGAACGACTCCGATAATTTTTTTGAGACCCAAAATGGGCCGAGAAAGGGGTTTGTACCCACTGGTACATATTTTTCATCTGTACCAGTAGCACCATTCAATTCTTTTTGGGATTTGATTTTCGCACTCTCATTTTTCAACTCACACTCTTTTTTCTTTTTATCTTTAATGTAAATTCATGTGAAGAAATACGAAACAAAGGAGGTGTGGAAATCATTTCCTTTCTTTTTCTTCATTTTTTTCCGGAAAATGAATCCATCTCTTTCAATTTTCCATGAAAAGCCCAATGCTATGTTTGGATGAGTTTTTGAAAAAAAAATTATGAGAGTAATGATTGAAAGTAGGGGTAATGAGATTGAGAGAAAAATGAGAATAATAATTGGAGATAGGATAATGAGTGGAGAGTAATGATTGGAAGTAGAGATGATAAGTATTTTTTGAGTTGAATATTTTTTTTCAAAAAGGGAAACAAACAAGATACAAAACTCTGTTTTTTTAGCTTAATTTTTACTACTTTTTAAAAATATCTGAATTTCGATCATAACTATGATCAAATGCTAGTAATAGAAGGACCATCCCCGGAGTAAGTTAAAATAGAAGCAAAAGCTTTATTCGGAACGAGCATCTTAAAGGATTACATCATTCACCAACCGGTACCGTCGCTACTCACCACCGTCCTTCCTTGCTCATTACCGGAGCTGCAAGTACGTCCCGTTCGCTAAGATTCTTATTTTTTAAGTATTTATTTTTCGTTTAACGAGACATGTCATTATTTCACAATATATTACTTTTAATCTAAAAAATAAGTACTACTTATTTTCCATAGCGAAACGGAAGTCTTTCTCAGAATATCACTGCCTCTTGAGAAGTTGAAAACCTACTTTGGTGATTTCAAAACAATAAACTCCAAACAAGTTCCTTCTGAATTATCAAGTCACAATACATTTTTTTGTGATATTTGGAAAACAAGAAGAGGGCCTTCTCAGCTGCAGGCCAACCCTGCACTCAATTTGGTATTTCGAAATGAACAAAACATAACTACTGCCAACCCTTCAATTTCTGATTCTGACATAGTAATGCCAAACTTCGAAGGGTAGAAAGTTTTCTAGCCAACAGGAACATCATTTCTTGATCAAACGAAAAAGAAAAAGAACATCGGTTTGATTCAAACGGCTGCTGTAATTGATTTTCATTATACAGGTTTCGGAAACAAAATATTACAGCTGCTCTAATGCAGTAGCTCTCTCTATACCTGTCATTTACAAGCCAACCAACAAAGTATCATCCTCCTTGTAACTTTACCCACACACACTCGAGCCATGAAGAAGAAAGCTCATGGCGAGAGAGGGAGAGAGAGTTACACGAGAAACATCGGGTTGTGACTGTGGCTAAAAAAGCTTATGCAGTCACAAAAACTCTAAGCTCGGCCCGATCGCCCCTAGTGATACGGGTATCAGAGTCAACATAAGTAACTTCAAATTCCCCACTTCCTGTGTTTGACGGCGGCCTGAAGTTATCTGGAATCCGAGGTATCTCCAATGGAGGTAGTTGAGATAAATTGCCGGTAGCCTTTACGGTTGTTTTCTCAAATGTTATCTTGACCTTGGAAGATCCTATGCAAAAAGTAGGAGCGCTTCTCAGTAAAAGCGAACACAGTGCAATTAATAAGAACAATGCAAGAGATGCACACGTGAATTCAAATGATGGAATTCTAGAATTACTGACCTATGAGTTCAAATTTGTGGGCTAAGGTGGCAGTCACTTCAATGGGAGGAATAGGCCATGGAGTGCCCAATTGGAGGTCAACTATGTTGTCAAAATCCTTGCTAAAAATGTCGATCCTTTGAATTACCTGACAAAACAGCATCAATTAGAGTACAGGGGAGGTTAGAATTCAGACCGACAACACAATGAAAAGTTCAAATACACTGATCGTTGTCAGTTTCGTGCCAATCATATTAATGGTGTTTCATGAAGAGTGATTGTTTTAAAAAGAACTACAGAAACAGTTCGCCAAACAACTTAGGAGTGTTACCCAAAAAATGAAATAGAGTGTAGAATCAAGAAGATTTTAGCTCTTGGCTCACCCTAGGAGGAGCCCATTTTGACATGGGCCCTCCACCACCAAACAAGTTTGGATATTTACAAAACAATGCTCAAGAAACCATGCGCTTTGGTTTGACAGCCAATGTAACGAGTGAACAGATGATGACAAACAGAGAAAGTGACTAAGCTAAATCTGTTTCCTCAGTTTCCCTTCCTCAGGTTTGACAGAAACTTAACAAGCGAATAGATGACAAGAAAGTGATTAGGTTTAATCCCTCTAAAAATCCCTGGTCCAAACACTGCCATAAGCTATAGAATGCAGGGGAAGTTCACTGCACCTGGCCGAGGGTTATCGGAAGTAGCCTTCCAATGGGGGGGCCAGGTCGGCTCCCACCAAGAGTACGAGATGAGAATGCACTACTGTATATCAGTTTCCATCTTCCTTGTAGTTTATCAAGATCAGCGGAAAGATCAACAAGTCCTCCAGCATCTTCAAGCTCCTTGGCAGCGGCATCTGCCTTTCGTAGATCATCTTCACTTCCAGCGAGGCCTCTGTTTAGCCCCGAAACAGCACTCTGCAATTGACCAAGACAACCATGTTCTGAATAAGTCTCGTTTAATTCCAAGCAAACATAGCATTCAGTTTGTGCTTTCAGCAAATTTCAAGTGCATATAAGCTCTACTAGTAGGGAAGAGAATATTTGTTATGTTGTTTACTTTTCCATCTTGGGGTAGTTTCGTAATATTGTCAACGTGGCAGATAGTTTTAGTTTGTGACAAAATAAAAACAACAGAAGAAAGAACCGAAAGCTAACAAGAAAAAACCGAAAAGGTGATACAGGTACTTCAAAGCTGATGAAAAAGCATATGGTACGGATATAGTTCCTTGTAGAATAAGGGGAACGGCAGATTCCATCTTGAGCTGTCTTAGACAATTAATTTAAAGATGCAGATCCCTTAGTGATGTGTTTCTGTAACTTGATACTGCACTTCTCCTCCAGTTTATGTGTCAAAAAAAGAAATTAACCACTGCATTATTGTTGGGATAAGTATCAAACCTGATACAGAATATGGATGCTCAAAGAAAATGAAAAGCCAGAAATGTTAACTTTGATATGATAGAAGAATTGAAGTGTTCAACATCTGCACAGCCATGTCCAGTTTCAAAATATGTTCGTTTGTTCCTGGTCATTAGCCAAGCTTATTAGACAACAAACTATATCATGCAGTAAAAACTGTTACTTCAAAAATGGTTCACGACCAACTTCCATGCTAGTACACATACAAATCATGCTTTAATGGCCACATCGGTTGTTTAAGCATGTTCAAACTTAAGAGTAATTGTTTTCTATTCCGTTGATATATATGACAACTAGAAAATGAAAATCTCTACTGAAACAGAATATTGGGCCCCAATTTTCTAAATTTCTCAGGGATCCAATTTTGTGTTATTAGCTTGATATACATAGTTTGGCCATTCCATAACAAGTCAAGCTTTTGATACAATGGACGGTTTGACATGTTCCCAATCTATTTCATCCCCTTATATTTGTGCACCTTAAATTCAGTCTGCTTATCTGTCCATGTGCAATACACGATTGCATGTGTTAGCTTTTTATACATCGTCGGACTTATATCTTTTTAACCAGGTGTCCAGGTCAGCATATGCCCACCTTGACTAATCCTGAGGACCATAAACCCACCGTCCACTATTGGGGGCCCCACTTGAAGCCCGAGCAAATGCTCCCACTTTTAAGTCTTGGGACGTTTGGTGATTTGACATCTCTAATGCAAGCACCGCAGTCAAGTTCAACCCTCCCTACAAACTCCAAATATCACGAATCTAGCTATATGCAACTACAAATTTGCTTTGATACTAATCAGCTTTCTCCATTCAATCAAAAATATGTTGAACACATAATTAGCTACTGCCCTGGCAAAGAATACAGCCAAAACTAGCTTTTTTAACCAACACAATTCACTGAGCAGCAGAAACCAATCAATTCAATCACACCAAACCAAAACCCATTAAAGAAAAATCAAGAATTGGCAAGAATAGTCAAACAAAACCCACAAATATGATCTTTCCAGTCACATTAAACCAAACCCATAACAGGGATTTGAACTATAGTACCAGTAATTTGAGCTTCAGCGTTGCAATAACCTTGGACTCCGAGTCCTGGAACCAAGAATCTGGCGGCGGCGGCGGCCGAGGGTCGGCCGCCACGGATACCTCACCGGCGGCCAATACACGAAATGGGTTTCGATTGGGATGTTTCGAAGTTTGGAGAGTTTGCACTTGGGGGATCTTTCTTGAACGAATATGGAAAGAAGGGGTAGAGGGTGGCTGGGATGTCGATGCTGGAGAAGAGCGAGAGAGGAGAGCTGGGGAGTGAACAAGAAGAGTAGTGGTAGAAGCCATGGATGGGTACTGGTGGTGATACTTTGGGAAGTAGAGAAAAGGAGAAATGGGTCTTCTTTATATATCTTCATTGTGTTTGGTTGGTGTGTGGCTTTTGTAGATTTTTTTGATTGGAAATTTCAACACAGGTTTGCCAAATTTTTATGGTTCTGAGTGAGCGTGAAGAACCCAGTGGAACCACCAGCCTGAGGAGAAAGGTCATTGCGTGGGAATATTCCATCCAACTCGTGTACGGGTACTGCCGACACCAATGGACAATGGTGCACATGTCGGCTGAAAACGATCCTTTGTCGAGTTCGAGTTCATTGACTAAAATAGGTAAAAAATTTAAGCTCGACTTCGGCTCGAGTCTTAACGAGTTGAGCTTAGTTATTTATTAAATGAATCTCTTTAATCGAGTCGAACTTCTCTTAACGAGCCGAGCATTTGTCAAACCTCTCTAAATGAGCCGAAAACATGAGCTCAAACTCAACTCGTTTACTAAGCCGATCCGACATCGCGAGTTGTTTGGTTGATTTACAACCCTAGTCGGCGCTTGAGGTCCATCTCTGAGTCTCGCACAAATGTTCTAAACTATTCATTAATTTTGACATATTTTTTTGAATGGCCTTGTAAAAAACCAGTACAATTCGATAAATGCATGTGGTTTATCTATTGTACCAATTTTTCACTTAGATTCTTGTATTATTAATGAAAACCGGTATACTAAATCAAACACTTACAGTTATTGTATTGAGCTTATTTTTTATGAATAGTTTCGATTGTTTATGCGGGATCCGAAAGTGGGTCCCGCGTGCCCATTATTTTGGGATACTATGATTTAGAAGGGAAAAAAAAAAGGTAATTGAATGGAATTGGAAAATGAAACTTCAATGGTTTTTGCTTGAGAATATTAAGCCCGTTTGTTAATGGGATGACCGGATGAGCCTGGGCATGTATAATTCTCATTATTATGTAGTAGCACAAGCTTGCCCAGCCTGGCCTGGTGCGTGCACCCTAATTGGGGGCATATACAATGTTGATTGTGGAGAGAAGAAAAAATATGGTAATATGATTTTCACACTTCTCTTTTATACATTTGCAATTCTTTTTCTGTCATTATCCATGTTGAGGTTACTAAATTACCCATATATCTCGAGTCACGTTTTTTTCTATGTGAAGGATAATTTGATACTTTCAAGTGACTAAAGGAAAAAAAAAATAGAAAAAGAAAGAGGAGTGCCAATTGATATATGGGAAAATGACGGCCCAGGACGTGTTTTGATAATTAATACCCGCCAAGGACATGCCAAGAATATTTGTTAATGCTGAAAATGTCCTTGGCTGGTATTAATTATCAAAACACGTCCTTAGCCGTCATTTTCCCTTGATATATTTTGAGAGTGTAAAATCATTTCCTAAGAAAATGGGTGGCATTCTGTTAATCTTAAATACATTTTGCCCTCTTAAACTATCACATCTTTTCAAATTACACCATAAATTAGAAAATCCTACTTTTAATACCTTAAACTATATAAACTTTCCAACTCAGGTCCCTCATTATTCTTTAGTCTCTTAGGGGCGTTCCGGATGCGCAGTAAAAAGAATTTTAGAAAAATGAAGGTTTTTCAAGCTCAAATATAATGAAAATAAAAAATAATTTTTAATTTTTTTTTGCACCGTTTAAAAGATCTTAATGAGATCTATCAAACAATATCTATATTGGTAGGAAAATTATTTGCGTAAACACATGATTTTTGAGCTTGAAAAACCTTTTTTTTCCTAAAGTTCCTTTTACTATGCATCCGGAATGCCCCCTTAAGCCATTAAAGATCTTAGAATAGTTTCCAAATGTTATTTTAATCCAAACATTGCGAGAATAGTATGGTATGCATAAAATCATGCATATCAAAAGAAACATAAACTATTGGCAATTTTGTTTTCATTAGGATTAACATCTTGATGTTTTTGATTATGAAAAGGTATAGAGTTTTTGATTATGAAAAGGTATAGAGAGGTCTTAATCGAGATGAATCCCAGGGCGATCAATGAACATGAACCAAGTTTATGTGCATATCATTTTGGCATTTTATATTTTGAGTAAAAATATGTAAGCCCTACTTTGGGGCTATTTTAGGGCCACTATGACTTAACACTCATAAAAGTCATAGTTGCAAGGTTTAGGTAGTTTAAGGCGACTAAGCGTTAGAGCAAGTTTACCAATGAAAAGGTAAAATGCTCCGTGAACAGTGTATTTTTTTTATTTTACCTACTCACATTTCTCTCAACACTACACCAATACTATCTATTTAACCTATGCTCTATTAAAATATTATTACTTTTATTTTCTGGGAAGAGAGAGAGGAGGAGAGAGAGAGAACAATTAATAAAATACTACACACATGGTGAATAGTGCTTAGGTATATTTAGAGCAAGTACACCAATAGAGAGCTAAACTAGCATGTGAATAGTTCACAATTCTAATTTACCTATCAACTTTTTCTTTCACAACTACACCAACACTATCTATTTTACCTAACACCTATTAAAATATACATTTTTTCAATTTGAAGTCTTTTTTCATTGGAGGAGAGAGAGAGAGAGGCGGAGGAGGAGGAGAAAGAAACTAATTGTTAAAGCATTGCTCAGGAATAGTGCATCTCTATTAATACCTAACCATTTCCATCCGATCTATTTGACCTTTCCTTTTGACTCACCTGCTGCAACCCTTTTTTCTTGATTTTCTTATGTAAAATAGCTATTTTGGCATTTTAACTCCTTTGATATACTTGCTCTTATCTAAGCACTGTTCATAGATGAATTTTAGCTCAGCCTTTATCTAATCTAGTGTAGTGCTGATTTGGAGGCTTTGCTTAGGTAAAATAGATTTTTAACTATTTTACCTCAACTGATGTTGTTGCTCTTAGCTTTTATAGTTAGTGTGGCCTAAATTTGGAAAAGAGTAGTAGTTTAGTGGAATAAGATGTAATTAAGCCTACATTTGGGGTATTTTGGCTAAGTAATAAGTCACTTGGTTTATTTTTTGGGAATTGATTTTGACACTCCCTTAATTGATAAACACACTCCTTAGAATAGTGTCAAAATCAATCCCTATGCGGAATTGATTTTGACACTCCTTTTGGAGTGCGTTATCAATTTGGGAAGTGCCAAAATCACTCTCCTATTCAAAAAAGAAGTTTGGACCATATTTTTTTTTATGATACTGGTTACTAATAATCAACAAAAAGTGTGACGCGAAATTAACAAATGTAATTTTTTTGTGTGAAGAGAAGAAAAACATTAAAACAAGCCAAGTGCCTTATCTAAGTCCCGTTCCACTAAGATTCTTATTTTTCTAATACATATATTTCGCTATACAAGATAAATTGTTCCCTTCATAATATATCATCTTCGATTCAAAAAATACTGGAGTAACACTATTTTGATTCTAAGCAGAACGCTCCTCCTTTAACTAGGAGAGAAAAACATGTCTGCCACGTGCTGTTAACATTGGAGATAACGACACAGAAGAGGCGGAACCTCAAAAATTCAAAACCAACACACAAATCTAAACACAAATTTCACTTTCCCGCCCAAAACTGCTCATCCCTTCTACCTTTCACCTTTTTCCACCCCAAACCCAGAAATCTTCCAATCCGAAACCACAGGTCCACAATCTCATCTCTCTCTCTCTCTCTCAAACCCTTTCACCTGATAGCCACACAGCAACTCATACACAAACCCATACACACACTGGTAAAGATGGCAACATCATCAATTCGACGTGGAAGAGACTACGCCCCCGCCGGCGCCGGCGGAGGTGGAGGGACGGTCACGGCGGCTGTGGCGGCGAAACCCACCAAAACCCTGACCCCAGTCTCAACCCTTGAGGCCCTAAAGAGATCCTCCGGAAAAGAAAACCCTAGACCCACTTCCCGAGGACGTGCGGCGACGGCGCAGAAGCCGGCGATGATTCGGCCGATGCCTCGAATCGACAAGTCAACTTCGTCAGTGCCGAGAGGTAGGTGTTCTAGCCCCTCTGATTTCAATAGGGTCTTGTCTGATTTGCGGAAAGATGCTAGGGTTTCTAGGGTTTTGGCGACCGGTGTTGAAGCCGAGCAGCGTTCGGTCTCGAGTGGTCGGAGGAGTGTGATTCAGCAAAAGAAGGTTTCTTTGAGAGATTTGGATGCAAAATCGAGTGGAGGAAGTGAGAATCGAGTTCCGGTTCTAACCGAACGGAGAAATTCGGTGTTTAGTGAGGTGGGTAGTGAGAGAAGGGCTGAGATTTCCGAGAGGATTCAGCAAAAGAAGGGTTCTTTGGGAGATTTGGATGCGAAATCGAGTGGAGGGAGTGAGAACCGTAACAGGCTTTCTCACGGACGCAGGAATTCAGCAGTTGGTGAGGTTGGTAATGAGAGAAGGGGTGAGATTTCTGAGCAATGTGGATCAAATTCTAAAGGAAGTGAAGAAGTTAGAGGTAGGGTTCTTGAGAGGATTCAGCAACAGATTGGTGGATTGAGGGATTTGAATGCGAAATCAAGTGAAGGAAGTGAGAAAGTAGTTAAGGAATGGCAAAATTCAGTGAATGCTGAGGCGAGTATGGAGAAAAAATGTCAAAGCCATGAGCAAAGTGAATTTTATACTCATAGTGGTGAAGAGGCTAGTGTTAGGGTTCCTGTGAGAATTCAGCAGCGGAAGGGCGGTTTGAAGGATTTGGATGTGAAATCAAGTGGGGGAAGTGTGAATGGAGTTGGGGGTTTGAAGGAATGCGCAAATTCAGTGAATGCTGAGGTGGGAATGGAGAAAAGTGGTCAGAATCACAAGCAATGTCAGTTGTCTACAAAAGGAAGTGAAGAAGCTAGGGTTAGGGTTTCAGATGAATTGAAAGGAGATGTAAATCTAAACACAATTCCGGCAAAGTCATGCTTAGGTAGTCACGATTCTAAGCGTATCGTAGATTCGAATTTGAAAGTTTCAAGTGGTTTAAGAGTTTATGAGGAATCAAAGGGTAGATCTTCGGCTGATCCAAAATCTGTGAGTGGAGGTGAAGTAGGTGGGAAAGAATTGGGCCGGAAAACTCTGAATGGTTCAAGAGGCTCAGAGATCTCGAAGGCAAAAAGTGTTGTTGAAGAAGTTATGGGTGGTGGGAGCATCAACAAATATCCAAGCAGGCTCCATGAGAAGCTTGCCTTTTTGGAAGGAAAGGTGAAGAGGATTGCATCTGACATAAAGAAGACAAAAGAGATGTTGGATAAGAATAATCCAGATGCGTCAAAAGTGATACTTTCGGATATTCAACAGAAAATCTCAGGAATTGAGAAGGCGATGGAGAGTGTTAACGGTGTTGATGGAAAGATAGGTGTACCCAAAGTTACTGAAACTGATGAAGTATTGAGTAAAAGTTCAGATAAGAGTCAAAACAAGGAAGTGGATCCTTTGAAATGTTCTGTTAAAGGCTTGAATTCTGAAGAGCTGGAGGCAAGACTTTTTCCTCATCAAATGTTAATTAGAGACAGGACATCGTCGAAAGTGTCATCAAATCATCAGAGTGATCCTGTTGAACCTAGTTTTGTATCGAAGCCTAAGGAGAAGTTGTTGGGCTCCAATGATGAAAACTCCATTGCGTTGGAATTCTTGGCTTCCCTAAACAATGAGCAATCTAAGATTACAAGGAGGGGTGAAATTGGCAGTGTGGAATTCACTGAAGTTCAAGAAACAGATGGTGTTGTCAATTCAACAGCACAAGATTCTTCCAAAACAGGCAGTGGGGAAGGGGGTTTTGAAATGATTCTCACTACAGATGAAAAACTGGATGATTTTGATGATCAGGAGAATAGACCGGCAATGATAGTGGATGAAGAGATCGATGATAGCTTGATTTATCAGTTGAATGAAATTGGTCATAAGACTGCGACAGGAGGATGGTTTGTATCTGAGGGAGAAGCTGTACTTCTTGCTCATGGCGACGGTTCGTGTTCCTTCTATGATATCATTAACTGTGAGGTAAGGCAACTAGTTTTCTAATGTGCTTATCACAAATTGCTATTGTAGTTAGCAGTTTGCTTTTACTTCCTAAACGTGCTTTTATAGCAAATTAATTAGTAGTTAACAGAATTACTTTAGTTTGGGAACATTATCAAACGATATCTGTGCACAGTGCATTCCACTGCATGCTTCATGTTGGTATGACCATTATGTTCCGTTTGGATAGATGTGGTTCCCAATGAAGGAACTTGGCATCATTGCTGGATGAGAATATCCCATATTACGGCTGATAGCTTTCCTACGGATATTGATATCTAGTTTTGGAGCTTTATCATGAGGTTGGAATAACACGCCTCTTTTAGCTATAGCCTCGAGTTTATCTTCCACTCTGATTTCTCAAATCCACCCATATGTTTTAGTCAATTCAATTTTTTTTGTAAATTGAACTAAAAGTAATTCATTCGCAATCCACATCTATCCAGACAGAGCCTCAGACTATGCTTTAGTTATTTGTTGTGAGTTGTACTGATTTCTTCTTTGATGTTTTCCTTTGTCCGTGTGTCTTGGATTATTCACTTTGATCAAACATGAAAGTATCCCACAAGACCAACATCACAAGAATGCTATTTCTTCAAAGCCTAGCTATTTACTGATGCTATCCCATCATTACAGGATAAAGCTGAATACAACCCCCCTGTGGAAGTCTCACCTAATCTATGGAGGGATTGTTGGATAATTCGTGCCCCTGGTGCAGACGGTTGTTCCGGAAGGTATGTTGTGGCTGCTTCTGCTGGCAATACCTTGGATTCAGGATTTTGCTCGTGGGATTTCTATAGCAAAGATGTGAGAGCATTCCACACTGAGGATGGCATTGCTAATTATTCACGAACAGCACTTGCTCCCCTACCAAATAACACAATATATAGAAGAAACACTCTATCTTCTGTTATGGCCCCAGAAAACCACCAATGGTGGTATAGACCTTGTGGGCCACTTATCGTGTCAACTGCCAGCTGTCAGAAGGCGGTTAAAGTGTATGATATCCGCGATGGTGAGCAGATTATGAAATGGGAGGTGCAGAAGCCTGTTTTGGCAATGAATTACTCCAGTCCTTTGCAGTGGAGAAACAGAGGGAAAGTGGTTGTAGCGGAGGCAGAAAGTGTTTCACTTTGGGATGTGAGCTCTCTGAATTCTCAGGCACTACTGTCTATTTCTTCTTGTGGTCGGAAAGTGTCTGCACTTCATGTGAATAACTCTGATGCAGAACCGGGAGGAGGAGTAAGGCAAAGGTAAAACTTCTACTTTGTTGCTTGTGTTAGTTTTCTTCTATTATTTGCTTGTGGCTAGTTCACTTGTCTGCTTCATTTGCTCCGCCATAGCATGCCTAATCACCTCATTCAAGTGAGAAGCCATGAGTGATCTCATCTTAGGATTCTTAGCAATGATTGAAAATTTGAAAGTGGTTTTATGGCCATCTCCAGCCCAAACTTGTACTTAGCTTCGGCTTAAAATTTCAGTAAAAGCTTCGTTTGATATGAAACGCTCTAATGGGTAAGCTCAGATTAAGCATTTGAGCTTGTTCGTTTGGGGGCTTTAAAACCCCTGCGCACGGTCCCAATATATTTTCTCTATCTATCTCTCTCCACTCAAACCTTCTTCAAAACCCAAAACGAACAAGCCTGACTCAAAAACTCCACTATTGCACAACAGTACTTTGAAAGCCACAAAGTACCCTTAAAGATTTGGAGTAAATAAGAATGATCCTGCCTTTATTTGAGCTTAAAATGATGAACACTCAGAAATGAGTATGGAATAATGCACAGCAGAAGGTTTGGGTAGAAGGCAAGGAATGGAGATGCATACTGGATGTTCGTTCTCAAAAAAAATTTACTGGATGTTACTTGTCTCATGATGTTCTCTTTGGAATCACTGCTTTTCTTTTTTTCATCTCCTTAGTTTTGGTTTATGACGATAATACTAGCATTGATTGGTAACCAAATATTAGTAAAGCTTCTATCAATGCTCTCGTACCAGTCCTAGTCTTATGCGTTCTTGAAATACAGAGTAAGTTCATCTGAAGCAGAAGGAAATGATGGAGTCTTCTGCACCCCTGATTCCATCAACGTACTAGATTTCCGCCATCCATCTGGCGTAGGTCTCAAGATACCCAAACTTGGTGTCAATGCAACGTCAGTTTTCTCTCGCGGAGATTCCATTTTTCTTGGCTGCAATAACGCCAGGTCATCGGGAATGAAGCAACCCTGTCCTCAGGTGCAACAGTTTTCGTTGCGCAAACAGAAGCTTTTTGGCACTTACTCTTTGCCAGAATCCAATGCTCACTCCCACTACACAGCCTTAACGCAAGTCTGGGGAAATCCAAACCATGTCATGGGAGTTTGTGGATTGGGACTGTTTGTTTTTGATGCATCAAATGATGATGGATTGCAGCAGTCTCTCTCCACAGATTGCAGTAACTTACAGAAGGTTAGAGAAGTTATTGGACCAGATGACTTGTATTCCCCTTCTTTTGATTACTCGGGGTCCCGTGTTCTCCTCATATCAAGAGATCGTCCGGCTTTTTGGAGGTACTTGTCATAATCATGATTATGCTTGAGGGCTTGTTTAACTTATTTTACCCAAAGTGGTGAACTATAAGCGTGATTAGTGCTGCTGTTTATGTCATGTTCAATGTAGGAGTAATAATTTTGCATTTTGCTGTTTTTTTCTAGTAGGGTGCTCTTTTATTTGTAATATGAACAAATGATGTGCATTATGTTTATTATTATAATCTTGCTTAATATCATATTTTGAGGATCTGTTTGGTTACATGGATTTCTATGCTGACCATGAGAGCTTTATCTTGATGAATTTGGAATCCCTGTATAGTAGGAGGGATTTGAAACCCTTAATGGTAAGGATTTTGGAACAAAACACGTGCTTCTACCTCCAATTCGACTTTTACTCTAGTTTTACAAAGCCATCTGTAGCTAAACCTCTTACAGTCTTACGGAGGTTGAACAAAAAATGACTTTATTTGAAGTCCATGTCCCTCCAAACGGAGCCTTGGTAATCAAGAATGACCTGTTTGGCAAACGTTAAACTCTAAGAACTTGTAACACACCACACATCGTGTGTGCTTGACTGTTGCAGATATATTAGCCTCGTTGACTACTCTTGTAAGAACTTTAACAAGCTTACAAACTGGCAAACGAGAACGACTTGCTGTTTAGCTAACGGAACCCTCTAAGAACATGTAACGCACACCGCACATCCTCTGTGCTTGAAAATTGCAGATTTATTAGCCTCGTTGGCCACTCTTTTAAGAACCTTAACGAGCTCACGAACTGGTGAGCCATAAACCAAAACTCCCACTTTTGAGTTGTTGGGAATGCTTTCATTTTGCTTGCCCAAGCGCTCATGGGCATTGGCAGTGAATCTCCAACTTTCTGGCCTTCTCAGTTAGGAGTATTAATTTTTTTTTTGAAGTTTGCAAACGATAATAAAAACTACTTTACCGCTTTTATTATACTATATAGATAACCATACTACGTATGATTTTGAAAGAAACCTTTCCTGATTTTGTAAAATTTACTTTTAGTTTATAGTATTAAAGTATAGACATAAAAACACCAAGAATATGCAACGGCGACTTCCCATTTCGCCAGTGGGTCAGTTGACTCGCATGACATGATCTATTTTTCAGATTTCATCGCTGCAAATAAATCTTTTCTATTTGAACCCATTAATATTCTCTTTTGTTTTTGATAACAAAGACAGCTTACCCTCGACTAATTTAAGGCCATAAAGTTAACGACCGGACAAATCCGATAATATTCTTTTTAGCTATGGAGCATTTTAGTACAAAATTTTTGTCGTCTTTGAAGAGAAAGCATAGGGTTAGGTCATACGCGGATGAGATTGAGGCTGTGGCCCGTGGGAGAGCTCAATAAAGTGTATAATGTAATTAGACGAGCAACGAAAGCCAAATTTTGGAAATGACTTACGACCTTATCAAGCGGAAAATATTTTCAACCATATGAAATAAAATGTTTTACATGGTAAAATATTTTCTTGTCTTCTGCAAAAAATAAAACATAAAAAAGTAGTAAAATATTTTCGACCACCCAAATAAACGGAGCCTAAGGCTCTGTTTGGAACCTATAGAAAATGAGGGAAAAGAAAGGAAAATAAAGAATTTTCCCTAATGATTGTTTGGTTCCTATTTGAAGGAAAAGGAAAATAAAATAGGAAGGAAAGAAGGCTCCGGAAAGGAAAATGTTTAAGGAAAATGGGAGACAAATTTTTTAGGAAAAGATAGTTAAAGAATTTTATTTTCTTTCCATTTTTCTCTTGAAGTCAAACAAGAGAAATTTATTTTCCATATAGTTTATTTTCATTTTCTTTCTACAACCAAACAAGAGAAAATTTAATTTCTTCACATTTTTCCTCTTTTTATTTTCCTTTCCTTTCCTTTCTTTTCTACAAGTTCCAAACAGAACCTTAAGTCCTGTTTGGAACCCATGGAAAGAAAAATAAAAGAAAATAAAATAAAAGTAAAAAAAAATGAGAGGGAAAGAAAAGTAAAAGAAAGGAAAATAAAAGTGAAAAAAAAATGAAAGGAAAATGAGGAAAAAAATTTACTATTCACTGCACTTAAAATTTTTATTTCCTTCGCTTTCTCTCTTCGGAAGGACATTCTTTTCTTTTCCTTTCCATTAGTTCCAACCTGATCTAAAGCTGCGAGGCTTGGTGGTCGACGACAACAGCGCCGTTTTGCCTAGATTGAAATGAACCTCCGCTCTTGAAGATGGGGCGTTAGAAAATCAACAAGACTCTACGGCGAGGCTCAATCTCAATCCACCCACAGAGGCTTTTTCTTGTTGAACTATTTCCATCAAGATGCGAACAAGAATCGCTGCTGTTGCTTTGATTTTCAGCCCAACAACGACAGCGCGCAACTATCGAAAAGGTAACCCATTTGTCCATCATCATACACTCTTGTTTCATACCCAATTTTCATCGAACCCTCATCCTCACGACGTTATACCAATAACGAACCGGCAGCAACTACAGAAATTGTTGTCGGAGAAATCTAAAACGGGTTTCGATAAGCTCGACGATGCTCTTAGTTTGTTCCATCAAATGGCCCGATTTCGACCTCTTCCTTCTGTCGTCCATTTCACTCAGCTGTTAACTGCTGTTGCCAAGATGAAGGAATATTCTACTGTCATTTCTCTGTGTAAAGAAATCCGCGAGTTGGGCATTCCGATTAATGAATATACGCTGAATATTTTGATCAATTGTTTCTGCCGGTTGAGTCTAGTGGATTTTGGGTTTGCTATCTTGGGTATCTTCTATAAGTGTGGTTATACTCCGAACGTGACTACCTTCACCACTCTGATAAACGGGTATGTTTTAGAAGGTAAGACTTCTGAGGCTGTGAATTTGTTTAGAAGGTTGATAAAATATGGAGACATGGAACCTGATGAAATCACATGTGCGACAGTCATAAAAGGACTTTGTAAAGTAGGAGACACTGCGATGGCTATATGGTTGCTGAGGAGTATGCAGAAATGGAACTATAAGCCTACTGTTGTGATGTATAACACAATCATCGACAACCTTTGTAAGGACGGGAACATAGATGATGCTTTGCGCCTCTTATCTGAGATGAGAGAGTGGGATATTATGCCTGATGTTGTAACCTTCAATATGTTCGTGGATGCACTTTGCAAGGAGGGAAGGGCCGAAGAAGCGGAGGGCATACTCAAGATCATGGTCCGAAGAGGTGAGAAACCCGATGTTATCACTTATAATACGCTGATGGACGGATATTGTTTGCAAGGCCAAATGAACAAAGCAAAAGAAGTGTTCAACTCCCTCATTGATAGGGGCCATCAACCTGATATCCATAGCTATAATGGTTTCTGTAGTAAGATGAATATAGACAAGGCCATGGATCTCTTTAGTGAAATGTCGCGTAAAGGGTTAAAACCTGCTACTGATACTTACAACACTTTGTTAAAGGGGCTGTTACGCGCAGGGGGATGTGATGCAGTAGATCATATATTTCATGAGATGATGTGTAGCAGTCAAAATCCTAACATTTAAACTTACTCAATCTTGTTAGATGGATTCCTTAAGAACCAAAAAATTGGCAAGGCAATAGAGGTGTTTCGTTCAATGCAAGATCGAGGAATAGTTCCTGATATTGTTATTTATAGTATCGTCATTAATGGCATGTGCAAAGCGGGGAAGATCGAAGACGCTCGAAAAGTTTTTAGTACCTTTTTAGCTAAAGGTTTCAAGCCGAATGTTAAGTTGTACACCACAATGATTAGTGGACTTTGTAAGGAGGCCCTGCTGGATGAAGCTGAGGAGTTACTATTGCAAATGGATAAAGACGGGTGCCCTCCAAATGAAGTGACTTTTAACATTGTTGTTCGAGCATTCTTAAAGAGGGGAGACACACACAAGGTTAAGATACTTCTACAAGAAATAATCAACAGGAATTTCAAACCAGATGTATCTACTCCATAGTAGCGGATTTACTTATGGTTGATGGTGAGGATAGCAATTTTTTAAAAATGATCCAGAGTCTTGTGCCAAGGGAGGATAGTAATGCTGTGTCCCAAACTTTTAGGGAATGATTTGAAGTTGCTAGAGTATGGATGCTTGTGCAAGTGACATGAAGGATTTATGAGGTTCTATGTTTTCAACTTTAGGAGCAAGTTTCGCCTTTACCATTGACCTCTTCCATTGACATTTGCCTTTTACCGGTAATTTGCTTTAGGGTACACTATTATTTTGTAAAGTCAAATTCTTGTGGTGCTGGTTTATCAGTTGAATGAAATTGGTCATAAGACCACGACAGTAGGATGGTTTGTATCTGAGGGAGAAGCTGTACTTCTTGCTCATGGCGACGGTTCATGTCCCTTCTATGCTATCATTAACTGTGAGGTGGGGCAACTAGTTTTCTAATGTGCTGATCAGTAATTGCTATTGTAGTTAGCAGTTTGCTTTTACTTCCTACATGTACTTTTATAGCAAATTAATTAGTAGTTAAGAGAATTTCTTTAGTTTGAGAACATTATCAAATGATATCTGTGCACAGTGCATTCCACTGCATGCTTCATGTTGTTATGACCATTA
Source organism: Rhododendron ferrugineum (assembly GCA_025642025.1). Lineage (NCBI taxonomy): Eukaryota > Viridiplantae > Streptophyta > Magnoliopsida > Ericales > Ericaceae > Rhododendron > Rhododendron ferrugineum. The sequence continues at coordinate 3,407,243 of JAOTQK010000012.1, forward strand.
TGTTCCGTTTGGATAGATGTGGTTTCCAAATGAAGGAACTTGGCATCATTACTGGATGCGAATATCCCATATTAGGGCTGATATCTTATTTATGGATATTGATATCGTGATTTGGAGCTCATGCCTCTTTTAGCTATAGCCTCGTGGTTATCTTTAGCCTCGAGATTATCTTCCACTCTGATTTCTCAAGCCCACCTATACGTTTTAATCAATTTAACTTCTTTTTTTGTTTTTTTGTAAATTGAACTAAAAGTGATTTTCATTCGCAATCCACATCTATCCAAACAGAGCCTCAGACTATGCTTTAGTTATTTGTTGTGAGTTGTACTTATTTCTTCTTTGATGTTTTCCTTTGTCCGTGTGTCTTGGATTATTCCCTTTGATCAAACATGTATGTATCCCACAAGACCAACATCACAAGAACGGTATTTCTCCGAAGCCTAGCTATTTACTGATGTCATCCCATCATTTCAGGGTAAAGCTGAATACAAGCCCCCTGTGGAAGTCTCACCTAATCTATGGGGGGATTGTTGGATAATTCGTGCCCCTAGAGCAGACGATTGTGCCGGAAGGTATGTTGTGGCTGCTTCTGCTGGCAATACCTTGGATTCAGGAATTTGCTCGTGGGATTTCTATAGCAAACATGTGAGAGCATTCCACACTGAGGATGGCATTGCTAATTATTCACGAACAGCACTTGCTCCCCTACCAAATAACACAATATATAGAAGAAACATTCTATCTTCTGTTATGGCCCCAGAAAACCACCAATGGTGGTATAGACCATGTGGGCCACTTATCGTGTCAACTGCCAGCTGTCAGAAGGCGGTTAAAGTGTATGATATCAGCGATGGTGAGCAGATTATGAAATGGGAGGTGCAGAAGCCTGTTTTGGCAATGAATTACTCCAGTCCTTTGCAATGGAGAAACAGAGGGAAAGTGGTTGTAGCGGAGGCAGAAAGTGTTTCACTTTGGATTGTGAGCTCTCTGGATTCTCAGGCATACTGTCTATTTCTTCTTGCGGTCGGAAAGTGTCTGCACTTCATGTGAATAGCTCTGATGCAGAACCGGGAGGAGGAGTAAGGCAAAGGTGATACTTCTACTTTGTTCCTTGTGTTAGTTTTCTTCTATTATTTGCTCGTGGCTGGTTCACTTGTCTGCTTCATTTGCTCCGCCATAGCATGCTCAATCACCTCATTCAAGTAAGAAGCCACGAGAGATCTCATCTTAGGATTCTTAGCAATGAGTGAAAGTGGTTTTAAGGCCATCTCCACTCCAAACTTGTACTTAGCTTCAGCTTAAAATTTCGGTAAAAGCTTCATTTGATATGAACCACTCTAATGGGTAAGCTCAGATTAAGCATATATCGACTTTAAAGCTCCACTAATGCACAACAGTAATTTGAAAGCCACAAAGTGCCCTTGAAGATTTGGAGTAAAATAAGAATGAGCCTGCCTTTATTTGAGCTTAAAATGATGAACACTCATAAATGAGTTTTGACTAATGCACAGCAGAAGGTTTGGGTAAAAGGCAAGGAATGGAGATGCATACTGGATGTTCGTTCTCACAAAAAAAATACTGGATGTTACTTGTCTCGTGATGTTCTATTTGCAATCACTGCTTTTCTTTTTTTCATATCCGTAGTTTTGGTTTATGACGATAATACTAGCATTGATTGGTAACCAAATATTAGTAAAGCTTCTACCAATGCTCTCGTACCAGTCCTAACCTTATGCATTCTTGAAATCCAGAGTAAGTTCATCCGAAGCAGAAGGAAATGATGGAGTCTTCTGCACCCCTGATTCCATCAACGTACTAGATTTCCGCCATCCATCTGGCGTAGGTCTCAAGATACCGAAACTTGGTGTCATTGCAACGTCAGTATTCTCTCTCGGAGATTCCATTTTTCTTGGCTGCAATAACGCCAGGTCGTCGGGAATGCAACAGTTTTCATTGCGCAAACAGAAGCTTTTTGGCACTTACTCTTTGCCAGAATCCAATTCTCACTCCCACTACACCGCCTTAACGCAAGTCTTTGGAAATTCAAACCACTGTCATGGGAGTTTGTGGATTGGGACTGTTTGTTTTTGATGCATCAAATGATGTTGGATTGCAGCATAAAACACATGCTTCTACTTTTACTTCAGTTCTACAAAGCCATCTATAGCTATACATCTTACAGTGTTTTTTTTTTTTTATCAGCAAAATAATAATTTCATTAACTCATAAACACAAAGTTTACAGAGGTAATAGGAGCTTGGATACACCGGTCTGACCATCCAAAACCTTCATCTCCAAACCACATGGAGGAACTGAAATAAGCCCAACAGGCTTAGCCTAAATCAGGAAAACACTCATTGGGACAAGCCCACACCTAAAAAGACCTAAAAGCCCAGATCAATACAATTCAGCACAAACCTAACCCTAAACCCAACCATTGACCAACAGGAGTAGAAATGCATTAGCACCTTCGTCTGGCGAGATCTAAACCTAGCAGAACCCTGGTGGGCCACTGGGCCCAAACAAGCCGGCCCAAAACCAAGGAGCCTGCCCAAAACCTGAAACCAAACCTAACACAATCACAGCCGCCCAAAGGAGCCCCAACCACCGCCCACCACCATCTGCCGCCACCGTCACCGCCAAGAGGGGTTTCGCACGCACGCTCCAATCCACCAAAACAAAGACATGGCCAGGGCGGACCGAACCAGATCTGAGGACGAAGAGAAGCGTGATTGCCGCAGCCGTGAGCCACCCACCCTCCACCATCTGCAGCCGACCTCCGCCTAAATAAACCCCTCCGCTGCAACCACCACACCACTGCAGCCAAACCTTCAACCTGCCGCCTCCCAAATCCACAAACACCACCTGCAAAACAAAACAAAACAAAACAAAGAAAAAATAAAAAACAGAGCCCCAACCCACCCCTCGACCACCGGACGCCACCCAACAACAACCAATCGCCTTCCACCGCGGCCCCACTTCGCCGTTAAACAAGACCCGACATCATCCAACAACGATAGCCGGAGGGAGCCCGACCGGACAGAAGAAAACAGATCGCCAAGCCGTTAAGCCGAAAAACCCGTCGAACCCAGCAGTATTGACGACGGCGAACCGAAACGATCAGGCTAAGGGTGCGGAGAGGAAGTAAAGGGAGATGGGAAGGGGAGGAGGGAGAGAGAGGGGGAAAAATAGAGGCCCGGGGGAGGAGGAAGGGGCGTCTCCCCCCCCCCCGGAGGCGGCAACGAAAGAGCGGAAGAAAGTAGCTGGTTTTTATACATCTTACAGTGTTACGGTGGTTGAACACAAAATGACTTTATTTGAGCCTTAGTGATCAAGATTGACCTGTTCGACAAACGATAAACTCTAAGAACTTGTAACACACCACACATCCTGTGTGCTTGAATGTTGCAGATATATTAGCCACGTTGACCACTCTTGCAAGTACCTCAACAAGCTTACAAACTGGTGAACAAGAACGACTTACTGTTTTTCTAACGGAACACTGTATGTGCTTTGAAAGTTGCAGATTTATTAGCCTCGTTGACCACTCTTGTAAGAACCTTAACCAGCTCAAAACTGGTGAGCACGTCACACTTTTTCCCTAGTAGACAAAAACACCAAGAATATGTTACGACAACTTCCCATTTTGCCCATGGGTCAAGCGACTCGCATGAAATGATCTATTTTCAGATTTGATTGCTGCAAATAATCTATTTGAACCCAATAATATTCTCCTTTTTTTTGATAATCAAGCTAGCTTATCCGCACCTTAACTAATTTCCGGTCATGAAGTTAACGATCGGATGAACCAATAATACTCTTGACGCTGCCATCCCTCCACCTGATATATGTGAGGAACTGAGAAAGGAACAACAATTAAAGAGTAATGCTACACATAATGAAGGGACATATTCACCATCCGATTCACATGAGTCTCCCACGATGCATGAGGGACCTATACATAAGACGATTCTAGACACTTCTGTGCTCGATCCTGTAACCCATTGTTTTTTTTTTTTTTTTTGGGTTAAAATAAAAGATGAAGGAGAAGAGTGAAAGATTTTGCTGAGAGAAAGGGAATGGTGGGCGGATGGGGTTTGTCGGTGCCGCAATGGCGGGCTGGTGGGAGGGGGTGGGTGGCGGAGGTTGTGGTGGTCGGGGACGATGGCTTTGCCGTTGGGGCTTGAGAAATGCGATTTATTTTATTGAACTTGAAAAAGGTGGGTTGTAGCCTTGTAGGGCAGCCAATTTCCACCCAATTTTGGGTTCACTACAAACTCTTTCATGTTGTAGACCTCGTAGATTACTATAATCACGTAAAAATCATGTTACTAACTAATAGCACTGATTGGGTGATAAAAAAAGAAAAGAAAAGACTAATGGTATCTGATTGGAGCATATTTATCTTAAGAAAAATGAGGGAGACACATTGAATTCTGAAGAACCTATTTTTTTTAAGGTAAATTTGCTCCGATGAGATTTTGATCAATATCAAAAAATGTATTTTTTTTACACAGTTATTTTAGTTGATTTAACTCTATACTATGCACGAGTTCGACCATCACCTCAAAAATTAGATCGAAAATAGCTCGAATGAACGGGACGCAGTTTATAATAAGAAATTGTTATTAATAGCGTTGACCGTTTTTGAGATGAAACAAAAAATATAAGTAGTCACTGTCGCAAATATGCATTTTCTTTTTTATTGGATTGGAAATGTACATTTGAAAATAACATTTCCAAACAAACCTTGCACTTGGATTGTCATTGATGAGACGTTTTTGGTGCCGAGCGGGTATCAAGTGGCGGTATCCGTCGGCTATCCCAACTCGTGTTTTGGACGGTTCAGATTTATTCATTCCCTCTTCACTCACCCCGCCACTCTCTCTCCTCTTTTTCTCTCTCTAAAATTTGGATCGTCTAAAACACGTTTGGACGACTAAGATTGCCGATGGGTACCACTTGCTCAGTACCCGCCGGCACCCAATCATGGACTTATTACTTTCTGGTGATCGGGAGATCAAATTAGAAAAGTCATATTTTATTATTTTTCTTCAGGTTGAGTTCAAATTTCTATTCGTGCTGAAATGTCTAGGAAATTATAAAAAGGTTTGCTCTATTATCTGGAAATTTACAAGTACTTTTGCAAGAGTGTTATTACCAGGAAATTTCCAAGTACTTTTGCAGAGCACAAGAAACTATTTTTATCATTAATTCTAACATAACTGAAATGCTTAGGTTGATTTCAAATAGATTCGTATTCTGATCAAGAGATTCCCCACATCCTGTGTATCGAAATTCTCTATATTTCTGTACCGGTGCATTTTCGATTATTGAATTGCATAAAATTATTATAATATAAAAAAAATTCACACAATCTAACGATCCCAAAACAACATCTGGGTTATAGAGATACACCAATTTCTCTGTATGGAGGTTCTAGGTTGTTTGGTGAGAACACAAAAAAAGATGCTTTTTAAGTTTAGCCGAAATTTCCAAGAATTTTTGCAAGAGCACAATACTGGGCTTGTTCGGCTAAAAAAGTCAATGGCTTTCCCGCCAAAATTGAGTCTCACAAAAGTGGCTTATTGGCTTTCCCGCCAAAAAGTCAAAATTGGATTTTGATCAAAATTTTTTACTTTTTAAATTCCTCTCGTCATGAGAATGCAATAATCCCCAAAAAAATACGAATAAACACGTAATACGAAATTCTTTTAAATAAAGACAATAAATAAACCACAAATAAGCCAAGTCCGAACAACCCCTAAACTCCACCAATACTGACTTGGGCAGAATAGATTTGATCTCTCTCTCTCTCCATCCACCTACCAACGCAACGTCCCACTCGTCATTACATACCCAACCTCCTACTTGTCATTACATACCCAATTTTTATTTGAGACTTTTAGTCAAACCTCCCATTTCCCCTGGAGCAGAAGTTATTGCTGTTCGATCAAGAGAGAGAGAGAGAGAGGAGAGTCTGAGATTGATCACACCATGTCTGAGATCGTCAAAGAAGGTTGGAACAAGTATCTGCTACAACTGCAAACCCACCCGCTCAGAACCAAGGTCTGTCTCATCCTTTTGTACAGACTTGCATTGATTTCTCTCTTTAGTTTTTTTTTTTTTTTTGAATCAAGTTTCTCTCTTTATTTGAATCTTATGGTTCTAGTGCATGTTTATGTTGTTAGATGTAATTATTTGGTTGTTTTCTGAAATGGGTAGGCACTTACTTCCGGAGTTCTGATTGGAAGCAGTGACATAATCGCTCAGAAGATCACTGGAGCCAAGAGACTCCAATTTAGAAGAATACTTCTGTTAATGGTATTGTTTCAGATTCCTGGTCCTTTCTGATTTTCTTGGTATTCCTTGATTTGGGTGGAAGTCAATTGTTGTTACATATGCTTTGTTTGAGAAATTTAGTGATGCTGGTAGGGCTGTTAAGCGAATCAAGCTACTCCAGATCGACTCGATCGGCTTGTTTCATAAGTACATGAAGTTTAATGCATTTTTGGAGCTTGAGATTTAACAACCACCACTTGGTCAATGGCTTGACTTGTGATAAAACTCGTTGGGGATTTGTTAGACTGATAAAAAACAAAGTTGGAATGCTTTTATGAAGTGTGCTAAGTTTTCAAACCAAGCTTAAATAGATAGCCCTCTACTCCACTCAACTAGGCTCATTTATGGCCCTATATGGTGGTTTCTAGTTTTGATTGTTATGCACTTGTTATTGAGCTTGGGATTTGGGAGTTCTTTGCAGCTATATGGAATTATGTACTCGGGACCATTTGGGCATTTCTTTCACAAGATGATGGACAAGATCTTCAAGGGAAAGAAAGGCAACACAACTGTTGCAAAGAAGGTAAACCATTTCAATCAAACAAATGCTTCATTGACAACATAACCGTGTACCCGCATAGATACATGCCGATTTGAATCATACTTGCAGTTCTAAGATGAATAGCCTCTAATCGAGTCTGTTGATCTTGAGAAAAATGATAATACACATTTTGTTTTGCCTTTTTAGGTTGTGTTGGAACAGTTGACTTCGTCTCCTTGGAACAATATGCTTTTCATGATGTACTACGGCTTGGTAGTTGAAGGTATGTGAGTAGTTGAGGTGATTGCTTGGGACGGGAAATTCTTATGATGCAGTCTTTTGTTATTTTCTATGTGTTTAATTTAGTTAAGAGTGATTTCATAGTTTGATATTCGAGACACAGGTTCTCTGGGACTTATACTTTCCACCTATGTTTTTGTTTAAAAAAAAGACAACTCTTATGCTTTGAAGAATTTGGAAAAGGATATGAGATATCTAGAAATGTTTCTATCTATTTTTTATTATTGGGATGCTGCTTTAGTTCTTTTCTATTATGTCAGGCTTCATTTTAAAGCTAGTAAGTTTTTTTTGAGAGTAGAAGAATGAACACAGGGATAGCTTTCGTACTTTTGCAATAACTAATTTTTGCTTGCCCATGGCTAAGAGCAGGACTCCAGTTTATTCTTCAAACAAGCGATAACTTTGTTGACGATTTTCTTTGTAGAAGTGCAGCCTTTCAGCCATAAACTTTGATTGATTAGTCCTTGATTCATTATTTTGAAACTGCCAATTGGATGTTTATTTCCATAATCTTTAGACGGTCCAACCCAAAAAAAGAAAAGAAAAGAAAAGAACAAGAAAAAGCTTGCAACATATAGAAAAGAACATAGGAAGACCTCTCCTGCACGAACGTAGGCTTTATTTTATCCATAGTTTTACGCAAGGATTTAGTCCCCAGAGTAGCAAAAACTAGATTGTGACTGTTGGAGTCTTCCTAGACATATCAGCACAACTTTTGGTTAAACTTGAAGATTTTTCTTCTGGTAGATATTCTAGTTGTATAAAATGGTCCCCGATATATGTTTATGGTAGTAAAAGTCTATTAGTGGCCAACTGATTGACTCCATTGTTGTACGAGAAATGCTGCTCTCCGTCAACGTTGGAATGACCATGATGGCTTTACTGTCGGATTGGGGAAAAACGTGTGGGATTTGTTTGCATTTTCTCTGAGGTAAAGTTAGAGCATGATCTATTTGTTGTGCTTTGCAGGAAGACCCTGGGGGTTAGTTAAGAATAAAGTTCGACATGACTACCCCTCCATACAGTTGACTGCATGGAAGGTACTCTACAATGGTCCATGTTTCATTATATGCACTGAAGCTTTTCTTTGCCTGTGTTGCAAAGTATTATAAGTCATGGTGTTATCCATTTGCAGTTTTGGCCTATAGTTGGATATATCAATTACCAGTATATGCCTATACAGTTCCGTGTTCTTTTCCAAAGCTTCGTTGGCTCATGCTGGTGGGTGCTTCTTATTTCCCTCATTTATCTTTCTTCAGTCTTCCCTCTTCCCTTTTATGCTTTAGGCTTCGTAGCATAATATGCATCATGTTGCAAGTATACATGAAAATTCATTCAATCTATAATTGAATCAATCGGAGAGGAAAACTAATTTTAGTCAATGTAAAAAATCTTTGGCGTAAGGCTATATTTGTTGAATTTGAGGAGGGGAAAGGAAAAGGTATACGATTTTTCTTCTTTAAGAGCTTTTTCTTTTCCTTTGATCAATTGCTTATCAAATCTGAAATCCAAACACAACCTAAAGGTACAGGGAGTACGTTCTACGTTCATATATCAAACAGATTCAAGTGAAGGTAAATCTTGGAAGATAGTTCTGGAAAAAGAAAGTTGTAGATAGGTATGCTCAGTTAAATGCTTGATTAGAATCATAAAGTCCCGCAAAATGAGATGCAAAACCTCCCCTGCGATCACCTTGACCCTCTAGGCTCTAATAGTGGGGCACAATTAAGGCCAAGGCAAAGTTTTGTATAGACTGACCGAGTAGAGGAAATAATAGCATGCGGGTGGGAGTTGAACCCTGACCTTAAGGCTTATCGAGGCCCATGGTCGCCGGGTGATTAGCACTGTGCTAACCCCTTGGAGTTAATGCTAACATGAATATATCTGTTCCGAACACTGCAAAAATCATGAATACAAGTCATATAATGCTATTGCATATTTGTGTCATCAGTCATGTATCTAAATCTACGGAAGTGATATGTTTGCAGGACTTGTTAGAATATCTTGATCTCTACTCTTCAAATTTAGCAGTACATGGAATGGCTGTTTATAACTTGCTTTTTTATCTACGTGGTGATTTCAGGGCTATCTTCCTGAACCTGAGAGCAAGATCTGTCGCCGTTAAGAAGGCCTAGAATGGAGAAAGACCTTCTCCCTCCCTCCATTTTTCGGAATTCCATTCGAGTTTTAAAAACACGTTTGTCACGGATCTTGAATCCTGTCCATTTTGTTTTTAGATAATGTTTTTAGTTACTTCCCTTTCCTCTGGTTTTTCTATATGTATTGGATTTTAATTTTTGGGAAAACTTCAATTCACCCTATATATGCAGTTTGGGCCAGGTGTGTATTACCCTCCTCTCCATTAGAAACTAGCATGCCCATTTTGTGGTTTGCGGACTAAAGTGCGCAAACACGATATTTTTGTACAGGTCTATATGATTCGCGCCGCGCCTCATTTTTAGATAGGGGACGATAAAAGTTAAGTCGAAGTCAAAACATACAATGCGACAGTAATATTTTGATCCTTACCTAGTTACCTTCCTAGTTCTACTGAAGCCATATGCAAAGCCCTAATTGGAAACCCCAACCCTAACTCACCCTGCCAACACCTCTGCTACTAGCACCACCACCAGCACCACCACCGGCCGGCCTGGCTCCATGCCACCGGCCGGCCTGGCTCCATGCATAAGCCCGAGGCCGTCTCCTATACTTCCAATATTAAGTTCAAAATGGTGGGCTCCCAGTTTTGGTTTGGTAGGTCAAAAGATAAAAGAATCCTCTGATTATTTTGAGCTCACTCAGCTCCCATTTTTAAGGAGATCATTTGCGAATCTATAACTTGCATAATCATTTTTTTGGTCCCTGAACTTGCATATATAATCTTTGGCACGAATGATTATGTCGGGTATAGAAATTATTTTTTGCTAACAAGGGTCTAGGACTTTGTCTCGACTAATCTATAGAGAACATGCAGTCATCTCGTCTCACCTAAATTAGGTATTTAGTGGGCCTAAGCACTAGATACCCTCAGTGGAGAATAAGAACCATCAGAATGTGACCATTTTAAGAGCATCCGCAATGGTAATAATCAAAACCAATAACCAAAATGTGCCACGTCAGCATTTGATTATCCATTTAGTCCATAATCAAATTTAACAACATCTACCTCCACATTGGTTATTTTTGCATCCCTAACCAAAAAAACCCCTACAATACACAATGCACATTTGTCCAATCGCAAACGAGTTTCAATCACGCACCCGATCACACCAAATTATTCATCTCGATGAGACGATTCCAATGTGGGGTGTTTTTAAGTTATTGAGTTTTGAGTTTGGTTATTGGTAAAAGTTGTTAAGTTTGGTTATGGAATGTGTGAAATTTGATAATTTGCTAAAAGACTTGTAACTTTGTTTATTACAATGTGGGGTGTTTTTTGAGCATTGTTGTAAAATTTACTTATCCACACCCATTTGCTTATTACAATATGGATGCTCTAAGAAAACTCCTAAATTCTGGAAGATTTGTATGGTAAAAAATCTGACATAGAGTACACGTACCTCGCATTTAGTAGCCAACTATGCAAAAATAAGTGCAGGTTAACTAGTACTTTTCCTTACATATATCAAGTTCATATGGTAAGCCCATAAATGAAATTTATTAAATAAAAAAACTTTACAAAAATGTCTTTAATAATTCCCAATCCTTCCCTATAAATATATTGCTCAAAGAGGGTTGAGTTTCACCAGTGACCTCATTGTTACAAGAAGTTTTTAGGCAACACAACCTATCTAGGTCAACACTATCGAGTGGGCTCAATTGAGAATGTCTCTCTTTGTCATCCTTTTAGTAACTATAATTGGTTAGTCTCTCTCTCTCACTCCCCGGGTCTTCTGTCCCCAAATCCATTTGTTTCTAACAGTTGTGAATGCATGAACGACAGAGTTTTGCTACAGATATATATATATATATATATATATATATATATATATATACACACACACTCACTCTTTATTTCTTATTGGCAAATTCAATACATGTACGTTTTTTTGGTACAAGAAGGGCTACGGATATTATATGCTCACTCGCCACGAGTCCCACAAATGCAGTAATAGCCTACGTCCTACTATTCCGGCCGGCTACATACACCGCACTTGTGGAAACAAACAACAGAGTTTCAGCATGCAGTGTTCAGCGGCTGCTATATTTCGTATTCCTTTTATTTTGCGTTACATTTGACAATTATGCGTATGTGTTAATTGTTTACAGGCTTCACACCATCAAAGACCCCAACAGCAGAAGCAGTAATGTGGCCCTATTGCAAGATCAATGAGGATTGCAGGGGATGGTGTGGAAAAGCCCCAGCCTACTGTGTCAACCAAGTCTGTCAATGCTTTCCTCCCAGGAAGTTTGCTGCAGTTGACCTAAAAAAGGACTCTGCTTCTGCAGAACAATCCATTCCCTAAAGAGTTTTGGAAGGTTCAAAAGTTTGTTAGAGAAAAGAAATTTAAATTCATCTTATTGAAAAGTTATTATGTAATTTGATGAATAGAGAGGTTATGGCTCATGTATCTTCTTGGGGACGGTAAGGTAATTCATTGAGAACGCCCGCACCAAAAACAAAAACCAAGGGGATAGCCTTGAGGAATGGGGGCTCTGCCCCGTGTAGAGCGGCCAATTAGGCAATTCGTTCGAGCGCATACAATTCTAAACTGTTCATTGCTCGGTTAAGATTCGAGTCGTTGATGGCCGAAATGAACGGCCAGATCGGTCGCTCTACACGCGCTCCACAGGGAGATGCTTGCTTGGTAGCATCTCCTATTCCAGCCTTGAGAGTCTACTACAAAACACCCAGTATAGAGAACAGGCAAAAAAATCAACAGCACAAAACTGAAAAAAACACGCACCCCAAAAGAACTAGCAACACAACAAAACCATCAAGGCTCGAAAATGTGGCCAAAACATCAAGTGTTTAGGGAGCTTTCATATATCTATGCTAGTCTTCTCTCTCTCTCTCTCGACTCCGGATCCCATGTCCGACCCTCCTCCGGATAGGTGCTTGTCCCACCCTTGTCGGCCGTTGATCTCGCAAATCAACGGTTGAGATGGGCCGAACATTTTTTCTCAAAACGACTTCGTTTTGGAGCAAAAAGTGCTAGGCTCATCTCAGCCGTTGATTTGCGAGATCAACGGCCGAGAGGGGGTCGGACAGGCCCTATCCGGAAGAGGGTCGGATAGGGGATCTCGTGCCCTCTCCCTCCATGGTTATTGACCAATAAACTCTTGCTATTTAAATTGCCATTAAAACTATCAAGGGGCCAACAAACTCTTGCTATTGAGTCCACTACTCGCCAACAGTACTGTGTAGTCCATTACAGTACATTTTTATTTCTTCTCTTTAGTTTTTTGATGTGTGAGTTGTGCAGGGTGAAATAATGACGTTTACTACGTTAGCCATTTTAACGATTAACTAATGGCTATTATAACTAGTCTATTTTCTAATACTAACATCATAGTGTTTTCAGATGTACTACTTTATTTGAAAATAATAATATAAATTGTCACAGTTCTTCGAACAATTGAACTCGGATTTTACGTAATTAGGAGCGTCACATTCAATTCGTTGACACTACATTTAAAACTTATGAAAAAATAATAATATAGAAAGGAAGGAAAAAGAATGTGACAAAATTTCAGAAAGGTTCGATGATCACTGATATGGGGGTTTTTCCCGAAATAAAAAGGAAAATGATTTGTTTTGATAGGTTTAGAAAGAAAGGAATTTTTATGACAAAACCCGTTCCAGTTTTGGAAAAAATGAACTTTTAGAAAAGGAAGGTAATTTCAAGCTCAAAAATCATGTGTTTACGCAAATAATTTTCCTACCAATATGGATCTTGTTTGATAGATCTCATTAAAATCTTTTAAATGGTGCAAAAAAATTAAAAAAATATTTTTTATTTTCATTATATTTAAGTTTGAAATTATCTTCTTTTTAAAAAAAGAAAATTAAAAAAGAAAGCGAAACGGCACTAGACTTAACAAAGAAAAGAAGGAATTACATGAAAATAGCAAAGAAAAGAAAAACTGGAAAGTGGGAAAGAGAATTTCGACTCCTATTGGCATTTTAACATTAGGGTGTGTTTGACTCAAGGGAAAGAAGGAGAAAAGATGGGAAAATGTCTCGAGTATGGGGCAGAACATCTGTGACTCACTTCCCCCAGGTTTTTGCTCTCTCTCTCTCTCTCTCTCTCCGTATATATGGGTGGTGTGCAATTTGTATGTCTATGTGAGTGTGTATGCAACGGGGGAGAACAAAGATTACGGGTTTGAGAGAAACAAATATGGGTTGAATGAGAGTTTCTCGTAAAGATGTTTTCTTTCTTTTGATTTTTAGCTTTGGCAATGAAGAGTAAGAAAATAGCAACTGTTCCCCAATTTGATTGCTATTAAGTGAGAGCTTTCACACGTTGATTTCTTTTGTTGTTTGGGTAGTAATAATCACTTTTACAAGCTGTGATCTTGTTATAACTCAAGAATTTTATGAACAAAATGTAACCTTGGATGCTTAAGCAGTGGGTTTTCTTGGGTTTATGGTCCCCGGGATTAGTCGAGCGCATAAGCTGGCTCGGACACCTGGTTATCAGGGAAAATAAGTGAAAAATAGAGCTTTTGGTTGTGTTATTTTGATTCCACCCACGTACTTTTGTTCTTCTCTTTAGGAGCTAGGATCGATACTCATGATCTTTTCTTCTCTTTTTCCATTCCTTTTTGCACGGCCGTGGAATTAGTGTGTTATATCTCTTCTTCTATGTTTACCGGAAAGGAACAATCTTTAGCTTCCTTGCCTTTGTTATTAGCACATTAGCCAGTCACAGTGTGCCCTTTTTGCTACTTCCTTTCCCCATTCTTGTCTAGGCATTGTCGGCTCGAGACGAGCGAAGAGAATCATTGGAATAAACTCATTTATGGGGTTTCCAATCTTCCCATTGAAGTTAAACAGTATGCACATATACGTTTATGTTTCGTCGTATCTCTACCCCGTGTACTGATTTATTTTTTTCAATTTCGCTATCGACTTGTTCGTATTTCCATATAAAAGGAGTTTAAATTACATGGAACATGAAAAATTGAAACGGTGACTAAGTGAAGTACTTGTGCTTATTTATTATTCCTTGTTGTAGCCATGAATCGCTTATTTTTGTTGTTTTCAAATTTCCATGCCGACATGTCTTTGTTGTATTGTTTATGTGGTGTGTTTTGTAGGGTTACAAGTGATGGTTTTATTCTAGAGTAACCCCTTGTGGCATGAGAGACCTATCAATTTTTGAATGTGTTATGTGGATATATCGAGTCATCTGTGTTGAAGATTTTTGGAGTTTGTGCCACATCAGTTAATTATCACCTCGAAAACTAATATATGAATCTGGGTGGCCTCTCTACTCGTTGCCAATTGATTTTGAACTTGGTATTAAAGCTAGGATTTCGGAGAATATGTTTCCCCTTGTTTGTCTGATAAGTGCACCGTTATTTGTTCTAACCCATGTGTTACGGATCGTTTGTTTACCTCTCCAAGTGTGAGTCGGGGGTTGCATGTGTGGGGAATATTGGAATTTGTCCCACATCGGTTAATTATCACCTCGAAAACTAGTATATGAACCTGGGCGGCCTCTCCAGTCATTGCCAATTGATTTTGAGTTGGATGCTTTAACAAAGATCTAGCACTTTCTCATTGTTTTCAATGGCTTATCACTCCTACTACAGTGTATTGGACTGATTAGTTTGTATTTTCTTGGTTATTCTATTAGCACTAGCCGCTGGTTGTAACACAAATGGTTTATTCGATGATTCTATTCACAAAGGTTTAGATTAAGTTGTAAGTTGTGTGTCTGATCGAAATATTGGATGCAACAATTATAGAGAGTAAAGATTAGTAGAACAAGCGGAGGCTGAAGGTAACGATCCTGAAATGGAGGATTTCAGACATCGTGCTGGTGAAATGTCCTCAAAGGTTGATGAGGTAAGACCGATTAATGATGTAGAAACTAATGTGGTTTGAAAATCTTGAACTGCAATAGCTTATATAAGATATTTACTCTTCATATATTTTGGTCATGTATAAGTTTATGTTGATTTATCTTTTCAATTACCTAACATTGCCAACTATGGATATGTCTTACTTTGCAATTTATTTATCACCATTGTACCGGGTAACCACATCTTCTATACACTTTGCAGCTTGAGCAAAGATTGAATGAAGTAGAACTCTACTTCTCCACTACAAGTAAGAGGCAATTGAATACTTCAAAAAGTAACTCAATTGTGAAGTACAAAGATAAGAATGCTAATTTTAAGAAGCGGCAGCAAGATGCATCGCGTAGGGAAGCAGCTGCTGCAAAGAGAATGCAGGAGCTTATGCGCCGATTTGGCACAATATTACGTCAGGTAATCACCAATGCTTTGCTTTTCCCTTTTTAGTCCTTCTAATATCGAATTTTTAGATGTAGATCTTGAAAGATGTTCTCCACCTTTTTGTCTCAGTTTTTTAATTCATAACAAAAAATTTAACTTCCAGCAGTTGGTTATTCATAAAGTTTTCTTGGTATAACTATCAGATAATGCATGATCAAGGATTTCATCATGTTTCTAACTTACGCCAATTGAATAGCTACAAACAGCATAATCGTGTGTTAATGTGCTTGGTATTCTATTATAGGACTTGTTACGTAAGTATGATATTATCATTTTCAGTGCACAAATTGTTTGTCCTTGAACGTATAAATTTTTCCTTGGATCTTTCTCACTAAAATGCGGTATTTAATTATGAAGAATCCTAGTAGCTTAGGTAAAGACAAATTAGTGATGTACTTGTTTAAGAATATGATATTCAGTATTGATCAAAATAAGTGAGTTGCCAAATTTTTATTGGTCGCACCTCTGTGATGAGACTTGAAAAAGTATTATAACTTTCTCCCTTATGAAGAATGAATGACAAGGCTGTAAAATTACTACTCCTAAAGTGTCCACATGGGATCATAAAATCCGTTTAGGCAATGTGATATCCCTGGTTCTTTTAGGAACATGGGATCATGTCAATATTGATCATGGAGTATATGACAACTTACGAAAAAGTTGCTGTGTCAGCCACATACTTCAAAGCTCATGAATTTATTACTTTAGCTGCCAATTTGTTATGAATTATCTGCTTCATGTACCAGATAAATTGACACAAGGTTTGGCCTCATTCGAAAGATTTCATCTGTTGAGTAAATTCTATACACTCCATGGATCTATTTGATAGGATGTCACCAATAAAGCTGTTGGAATGAATCAGAGAAATACTTACTTTGTTGGATGCTGATTTTTGACAAACCCATAACCTATTTGCTCCAGGAAATGTATGGTCTCTGCCTTCTTTTCTATTTTTCTTGAACTGTTGTTTCTTCTGGACCTTTTACTGAATATAGATTATGATGTCTACCACGTAATGATCTGATGATTAAAACAGCAATAAAAGTCATTTCTCATTGGTATTTTGCTTCAGAATTTGCATTATGTGTCTCTGCTTTGACTTTGCAGATCTCTCAGCACAATTGTGCAGGACCCTTTATGGAGCCTGTAGATGTAGTAGGCCTTGGTTTGCATGATTACTTTAAGGTACCCTAACTATGTATACAACAATCGTGCTATACTGGCAGCATTCTTATTGTTACAACAACCGTGGGCCTTTTCGAATTGCCTCAGTATTTCCTATTTGGGAGGATTTCAGCAGTTGTGTTAAATTAATTTGTTGATATTGTATACTAGGTGATTGAAAAACCAATGGACTTCAGAACCATAAAGACCAAAATGGAGGCCAAGGATGGTACTGGATACAAGAACGTCCGGGAGATATTTGCAGATGTGATGTTGATATTTGAAAATGCAATGAAATATAACAAGGAAGGGGATGATGTTCATGTGATGGCCACAACATTGCTTGCAAAATTTGAGGAGAAGTGGCTGCAACTGTTGCCAAAAGTTGATGAAGAGGTAAATGTGCTACTCCATGAATTGACGCTTAATGGCTTTTGACATGAGCCCTGAAGATATTTTAAGTAAATTGCTTGTAATTCATTGCTTAAGTTCAGGAAAAACGACGAAAAGCGGAGGATGCAGAGTCCCAGTTTGATATGCAGCTTGCTCAAGAAGCTGCGCATGCCAAAATGGCAAGGGATTTGAGCAACGAGGTAATCAATATATGGAAGTCATTTGGTAAAGGAAAATCATGTAAAAGAAACTTCTTACATTCTTCTTTGGTTCTAGTGTTCTCCTGTAATCATATGTAGTTGAAGGGGTTCTGGTACATGATTTAGTCAAATTGTTTTGGATGTTTTTCAGCTAGATAAAGTTGAACTGTATCTGCGAGAACTCAAAGAACTGGTGCTCCAAAACTGCAGGTTTGTCCCCGTACTATTGCTTCAACATTTGGACATCTGCAGAATCACAGAAAATAGATCCTTCAGAGTCAAGTGTCTTTGTCATATGGGTGTTCAAATAATATGCATATATGCAAGCGGTATGCGTTTGTTTTCCCTAGTTTCAGTTGGTGGACATAATAGATTCCAATAACTGCTTTCAAAATCGTTTAAAGCATTCTTTTCTTCCTTACTTTTCTTCGTTTCTTGCGTATCTTAGATATAGTTTCTCTTGCCACCCGGGCTGAGAATGTGTTTGTTTCATTTGAATTCTTCTCTACCGCAAACGAACTTTTGCTTGGCCCTTTGTTGGGGATCTTTCTTAATGTGGCATTGGAGCCTGGAGGTATTATGAGGTCATTCCCTGCTATTCGTAAGGAAGATTTGCAGGGAACCACGCAAGGAAAAATGCGTTTGGGCTCATTTCGGGCCCCACAAAAATCTAGAAAAATATTCATAAATTTTTGAATATTATTTCATAGGGCCTTATAAAAAATCAACTCCAACGGATATCGGTAAGTATTACTTTTGGATTCATAAGGGCAAACTGAGCAGTTTCGCCCTACGAATCCAAAAGTAATATTTACCGATATCCGTTGGAGCTGATTTTTTACAGAGCCCCATAAAATAATATTCAAAAATTTATGGATATTTTTCTAGATTTTTTTGGGACCCGGAATGAGCTCAAACACGTTTTTCCTTGCGTGGTTCCCTGCAAATTAATCTTCCTTGCGATTAGAATTTCCGGGTCATGAAGGTTGATTTAACTGGAGCAATGCTATGTCCACAGATTTTTGTGCACAGATCCGTGCACATGTATCCTGAATGGTTCAATGCACATGGATCCCTCTTTATTTTGGGAAGCCCTAGTGCGTCGAATAGTTCTGAACACATTTGTGTCCAGACCTGTGCGCACAAATCTTTGTACAGAGACCTTCAGTTTAACTTTGGCCCCTTGAAGCTGCTTATGCTTGGATACATCAACAAGGCTTTCGTAACCGATAAAGATTGAGGTACAGCAAAAGAGTACAGCAGCCATGTACAGATGGCGTTTTCTCCCGTCTCGGGTCCGGCAAAGATGATCGGAGCCGCTCATTTTGTTCAAAACATATTGTTTAAGTTCCCTGTAAAAAATCATCTCAATCCGATATCGGTAAAGGCGTTTACGAATCATCCCATTGGGATGATTC